>CABFOW010001140.1:68301-98010 GCA_902141385.1 Timema californicum | reverse complement strand
GACAAAACTGAAGTACGCGAAATGTCAGGGGGGAGCCTGACGCAATGGGCGCCACTTGATTTTATCTAATTTTGGGGGTGACCTGGTGGTCTAGGGGTAAGGTGTCGGACTTCTGTGCTGGGTTCTGGGGTTCAATCCTCGGTCTCGGCACAGATTTATCTGATTACCAAACCCTTCCTTCACCTCTGACAAGACAACTTGTGAAAGTGTGGTAATGCCAGGCCTCCTCCGTGGTTCGGATTCCACGTTAAACTGTAGGTCCTCCATTTCATCTCACAATCACCCTACCATTACATATTACCGTAAGTGCGTATAACCCGAATGGGTAGTAAGACGCGGTGCTAATAATAATAAAAATAATAATAATAATAATCTAATTTGGGAACTAAGACCCATTAAACCTAAGCTAAAGTTAAATTTAGAGTCAGCCACCAGTTACAATGACCGCAAGGAAAATCCAGTTTAACTCCCTACAACTCATTAGTTAACCTGAAAATGAATTTTTGAATACACAGATTTACTTTAAGATTTTAATATAAATATGAGCTTGGTTAGAAAGTTTCACAAAATGGATTACATAAGGGAAATTTTATAAGTTAAGGTAAAGTTAAACCATGGTAAAACCCACTTAAATATAATTTCAGAGAATGACCTAAACCAAATGAGGTGCCCTCTATATGCCAAAAGCATCAACTAAACTTTCGAACTCTTGAATAGGTTTGAGCAACATTAAAAGTATTAACTAAACTTTATAATTCCAGAATAGGCTTAAGCAAGGTCATAAGTTTCAACTAAACTCTATAACTCCTTAATAGGATTAGCAAAACATAAGTTTCAACTAAAAGGGCCTCCAGTAAAATTCTTGAACACAAATATATATATATATATTATATATATATAGAGAGAGAGAGAGAGAGAGCACAGGCTTAGGCACAAACCCAGGATTCATAATGCACTACACTGAGGTGGCCGAGCGGTTAATCATAAAATTACATAGGTTGAGTGACCAAGCTAGTCATTAGTCCAGCCAGTTAGGGCCCGACATGAACCCTAAGATCCCAAAATGGGATGAATTGTATCCTTATGTGTTTATTCACATAAATAAATGACAGGTCCGCATTGAAACTGCCAGTGCAACTTGCATGGCTTGATCCAGTCTGGCTGCTTGTGGGACGGTGTGAGAGTCCGGAATCACCTCCCACAGGATCATGGTAGTCACCAAACTCCTACATGTCCTTCAGGATGAAGTGTTTGGGAACCGGATAATAATGTCATCCGCGTGCCCCGGGTGGGAAGATCCTGGGTAGGTAACATTACATTTGTTAAAAAAGTAATATTATACAGTTTCCCCAATGTGCATTAATAATACATAAACCAAACAATAATTTTCTCAATTATGAAAAGAGGTGTACTCTTAATTAAATTCACAGATCGTGCACATTTAACTATGTGCTGTCTGCCTAGGTATGGAGGTCCAATCGCAAGAATCAAAGCCGCCTATGGGGATTTTAAAATTCAATAATTCGGCCTATTTCTACATTTAGGCCAAAAAGAATGAATACATTAAAAGTTTGATAAATATAATTATCAAAGCGGCTAAGAATTAAGCACTAACGCCAGTGTTCCTGCTCTAAGTTAAATATAATTAGCAAAGCGGCTAAGAATTAAGCACTAACGCCAGTGTTCCTGCTCTAAGTGAACGTGCACTCATTACTACGAAAACATATGTTTGACCCACATTGCTGATAAGTTCAGTAGACAGGAAAAGCTTTTATAAATAAGATGCACAAATAAAAAAATACACTTACCCATGAAAGGGGCTTCTTTGAGACTCGATAACACACAATTATAAAATGTATTAAAAAAAATTAATAACACAAGAAAATAAATTCCAAGCTACAAAACTGCACTCGGAAAATAGCTTTTACATGTCGGAATCACATCTTGATGGCTGTCTCAATCCTCCTTTGCACATCCACGGTGAACAAAAAAGGCTAATTCCTGCCTCCACCTTGTATTCTTTGGCGTTTGACTGCCCATCTTGCCCCTCCCATTTTTCTTGTTGCCAACCTTTACTTTCAGCTAACTAGTTCAGAACTCTAAGTGGGCGGTGCTAGTTGTCATCTTGAGCTTCTTCCAAGCAATATTTCCCCATAGATAGATTGAATAATCATAGTGGCCATCTACAATTATTCGAGGGTTTATCCAATAGCCAAGCTGAAAGCTGATGAATTAAATTTTATCACACTGTTAGGCTCCAGATTGAAAGGCTGGAATCTCTTCCACAAAGAAACAAATGTATGTGTTTTTAGAGAAAGGCATAGTGACTTTAAGGATTTCTTTTCCCTTGAAGATGGACTTGTTTTTTGCAATTATGTTTTTTTTTTGTTATGGAAGCACTTGGTCACGAGTACAAAATAGAGGAGTGGCATTTATTTATAGATTTTTCTATAGTTAATTTGAAAGTTGTGCTTCTCCACATTGGACATACTGTAAATTTCCATCAGTGCCACTAGCTCATGCTGCTGATATGAAAGAAACATATGTAGCATGAAATTCCTTCTGGAAATAATCAGGTATGTAGAATCTAAATGGAATATCTGGGGTGACTTAAAGGTCATTACTCTTTTGCTTGGACTTCATATTGGGCTCAAATCACAACACCCAGAAACAGTGACCAAAGCAAATATCAGCAACTCCATAAAATAAGAATGTTGCCAATACACCACTTGTTTATTCGGAAAAGGTGTATCTACCTCCACTACATATAAAGCTTGATCTTATAAAGAACCTTTGTTAAAACAATGGATTGAAGTTGGCCTGGATTTACTTCTTAATAAAAAAAATTCCCAAGGATCATTTATGCAAAGATAAAAGAGGGAATCTTTGTAGGACCTCAAATAAGATAACTATTTCAAGATGAGAACTTTGATGGTCAGTTGAACGAAGCTGAAAAAGTGACTTAGGAGTCTTTCAAGGGTGTTTGCTTGAACTTCTTTGGGAAACTTAAGGCAGACAACTACAAAGAAAAGATGGAGGATCTCTTAAAGTCTTACTTGACCTTAGGATGTTACATCTCTTTGAAAATACATTTGTTGGATTCACAACTGGAGTTCTTCCCAACAAATCTTGGAGTAGTCAGTGACATACGTGGCGAAATATTCCACCAAAATATTTCTGGCATGGAAAAGCGACACCAGGGCTAGTTAAGTCCAAGTCTGCTTACTGACTATTGTTGGAGCCTTAAAGGTTGATTCACACGTTCACCGAAAATAGAAAGCAGAATCTGCTTGAGTGGTACAGCAACTCACACACTGTATGTTAACCCATGATGCATTGCAATGTTAACTTAAAACATCAGATTATCAAAATATTTTATTTTCTAGTGAATAGACATATATTTTAGATCATTCCCCCGACAGTTATTTTCAAATTATAATGATGTGTCGTGGCACAATCCAATATATTGATAAACACGCTTTACATTAACAGGTTATTGCGAATCTCCACACCACAGCCAAATATGCTGTCAAATGTGCATGCATACTGATTTGAGATGGCTGGTTCAGAGATTTGATTGGTTCTCCTGTGCCGAACATCTCGGGCAGAGCGGACAAAGTAGAGATCAGTTGAATTTCAGCAAAACGTCTTGCGCCAGTTAAACGGAAATCTCGTGATTGGCTTAGAGCTCGTCACTTGACTACGTTTATGTTCTGCGTTAATTTTTCGGTGAACGTGTGGATCCACAGTAAGAGGGATGTTTGTGAGGCAAACTATAGCATAAAATCCTACCTTTTAGATAAGATAGTCCTTTGTTATTTATGTATTAGAATAAATTGAAAATGGTCACCTAGACACTGGAATCAAACCCGGAACCTTTGTCTTAGAATACTTAGGATAATCATTCATCCCTCAAAATTTGCCTTTCATACATATTTAATTGTATAGCATTGCTTTCTTTCATAAGTATGTATTGTAAATGAATATTATATTATAAACTTGAACTGGGTGTCACTCAAAATCCTGAAGTGATAGAGAAATTCTAAAACACTATTTTAATTCAACAAAAATATACTATTAGATTCACCTATTCCACTATTGGGGCAAAAATTAAGAAAAGCTTGTTGACCAGTGTAATTTACGTTTCATATTTGTTTGTCTCCTGCCACACTGGAAGTATAAAAGTTGAAACCAACAATTTTGTGGAACCTTATTTGTGTAAGAGGGAAAGGGATGGAGGAGGGCAATTAACAAAGAGGTTTTTTCTAGGGAATATCTACTCTCCTCACCCTAGTTGATGTTAACTAGTTGGATACACCTTGAAGCTATTTGAGTGGTCCTTGTTTGGAGAATTTTTGGTAAATTACACTCTTTAAAGCTATTTAGAATAATCCTTCTCCCTGAATTTTTCGTACAGTTTAAAAAAAAAAAAATTTGGATGACTTTAGAAGATATTTATAATTATAATGCTCCTAGCTTGAATTTTTTCATTTTTCTCAAAAATTGGTTGCCTCTAGAGCTATTTAAAGTAGTCTTCCCCTAACAAATTTAAAAAAACAAAGATTCTCTTATAAGCTATTTTGAATGTTCTTCCCGTGTGTATATATATATATATATATATTTCAAAAATTAGATGCCATTAGAAGCTATTAAATGTAGGCTTTGTTTGACACATTTTTGAAAATTGAAAGCGATTATAAGCTCATTAGAGTGGTCCTCACACATATTAAAAAAACATTATATGAATATAGAAGCTATTTGGAGTGGCCACATTCAGTATTTTTTTAAAAAAAATTGGGTTCCTCTAGAAGTCATATAGAGTGAATATTCGCCTGGTAATTTTTTTTTTTAATTAAATGATTCTATAAGCTATTTGAAGATTGATACAAGGCCATCTTCAAGCTTCCTATAAAAAACTTAAGAAAATTTTAGGTTGAGGGGGGGAGGGGGGTTCGAACCTCATACCCCCTCGTCCCCCTACAACTATGTGTAATCTCAAACTTAATATAGGCCTATGCACAGCACTGAATAAAAAATATTTCCACGGTTTATACACAATTGCTTATATTTTTGGTTTGTAGAATATTTCGAATTTTACTGCCAAAAATTGTATTAATTTCACACAAATGTATCATTAAATAAGCAGACACTGACAATTTCACAAAACTTCTTAGCATTGTTGATATATATTTATAAATAATTTTATTAATAAAATAAATGTTTTATAAAATGCATTCATGACCTTGTTAACAAAAATATTTCTATTCAAATCATTAGCTATTTCACATTTGCCAATTGGGTGTATCTTTAATATTCCTCTGGGTACTGTCAGGGCCACATTTTCAGTGAGCGTTGTGAGCAGCCTGTTGGACCACATGTAAGTGATAGGGAAGTAGCAAACCTGATAAGGTTGTCATGTTTGATCATGATATAACATAAATAAACTTTTCCCTCATTTATTTACACACACTTCAAAACTACACATGATTAATAAATGTTGCAAATATTCCTTTCATATTGAAAAGTATATAAAATCACAAAAAACACTGGCAAAAAAATTTACACCTAAATATTTGAAAAATTTATAACTGAAGTTGCAGTGTTGCCAGTTAAGTTGATGTATACCTAGCTTGATGGCAAATAAATTAAAATAAAATTAATAAAAATAGGGTTGATATAATATAAAATAGTGGGGTTTGAAGGGAACCCAATAGGTCAATGTGAAAGACGTGTGAAAGAATAAGTGTGTCTTAGGTTTGTTTTGTTTGGGCATGTTGAGAGGATGATTGTGGATTGAGTGACGAAGCAAATATATGAAGGTAGAGTATATGGTATGGATAAAAAAGAGGGGGTAGGCCATGTAAGACGTGTTTAAATGTTGTAGACGAATGTGAGAAAAAGAGAAACATTAAGATCATGTATGTCTCAGTGTATGGATGTTGTTGAAATGAAGGGAGTATACAAGGATAGGGAAGTGTGGAGAAAGTTAAATGGGGATGGATTAAGTATGGAGTTGTTTTTGAGCTATATGCACAATTTCTTGCCTACCTCATAGGGGAATGGTATGTATGAATGTACGTAAAGATTTCTTATCTTTAAACCAGCGGTTAGTCTGAATTTGGCTACCAACGAATGGATTGTGTAAGCTGAGAGTTGTTGCTGTTGATTATTGTGAATAATTTGAGTACTCTAAGGATGAATCAGCAGTCAAATTCTTTACTACGGTCCTAGGCATGAAAATAAATCAATAAATAGGTTTTTACATATTTGTATACTTTCTATCACAATAAGGATTATTTGTGTTTATTTTCAGAGGACCTGTTGTGTGTCAAATGTGTCTTAACGTCATAAAAATTGCATAGAATTTTGTGGATTAAGTTGGGTTTGTTGCAGACAAATGACCTTGAATAGGGTATTGTTCTGGATTCTTTCTATTTGGGGTCTTGCTAGTTGGTTGGATCTTGCTTGTTTTGCAACGTTGTTTCATACATGGTTGCGAATCTTTTTCTGTGTAGACTAACACAAAATATTTGTTGTGGTCGGGCAGTTTTGGGTGTTCTAGGAGATTGAGAAGGTTAGAAGGCCTTGGAGTAGAGCTGAGCAAGTTCTATGTCTAAATGGAAGAAATTATTAAGCTTTATTTATTCTTTAAATTAGTGTTGCGTCTTTGCCATATCAGGTTGTATTTCATGATAAAGAAATGTCATCAGAACAATATTTGTGTTCCGTCATTTTATTGGAGAAATCTGCGAAAATTTGAGTACCTTTGAAACTATAGGTTACCCTCTTTTTTAAACATTTGTTTAAAATTTAACACATAACTATGGGAGGTCAGCAGACTATCTGAACAAATGTTCTTGACTTAGTGGCCAGGTTGTAGGGGAGACTTTTTAGTATAAAAAAGGGTAGAGGCTGCTGTAGTGGAGGTATTTGTTAATGTAACAGGATTCCTACGCGTCATTGAAAACCTGGAATTTTAAAATATTACTTCCAGGCCTGGAAATGTTAGGCATTTCTCATTTTTCCAATCATTTCCTGGAATTTTGTAGGTTTTCCTGGAAATTTCTTTTCTTTTAAACATGTCAATAAATCAGGAGGAAACAGGAGTAAGTCAGTAGATGAAATTTCCAAGATATCTGAGGAAATTCAAAACATATCTGAATCCTTTTAGATTTTTTTATCAAGGTACTTAAGGTATTCACTAATATAAAACTAGGTTGTATTATTGTCATTTTTATAAATCTTATTTTTGTTTTGTAATCTACATAAAATAAACTATCATGCACAATATGAACAGTGAGAGTTGGGGTATTTAACGTGCACTTAGTAAACCGACTGATATCTGCACACCATATAAACTAATTTATATCAAGAATAGACACAACATCCAGCCCACGGCCGTTAATTCATCACTGTGAAAGGGGAAACCCACATTTCACCAATGATTATTTGTGAGTTTATGTTATGTTTTAATTATTTGAACAACTCGTTGCCTCATGGAATACATTAAAACAATAATAAATGGTATGGAAAGGTGCAGGTGTATGGGAGTTTGGAGTCTTCATTAGATAAAAGAAAATATGTAATGATGTGTATTTTGCCATGATTACTTTACACACATGTCCTGGAGGAATTGTAGAAAATCCTTGAAAAGACCTTGAAATGTCCTGGAAAATTTTTCATTATTTTGTGTAGGAGCCCTGTGTATTCAATGAGAACAATACTTTTCACAAGGCAGCTTATATAAAACTTACAAATAACCTAAAAATTTTTTTTTCCCTTTCAAGCATTTATTAATATTAAAACAAATTTAGGAATTTAAAAAAATATAATTAATTAATACAAATTAAAAATCACTAAGCTAATAGCTATGTGTACACAAACTCACACCCATATTAAAAAAACAGTAACGACAAAGTATCTGGTCCCATTCTTGAAACTTTTTTTTCGACAGCAAGTTTCAAGGTATAGTAACTTTGTACTTATTAAAATGTGTCCCCATTTTTGATAATTGTTGTTGATTAACTATATATTCATGTTAAAAAAATATTTTAGATTTTCAATAGATTTGATCACACATGACAGTCTCTAGAAAAATCACAGTTTGTTTCTCTAATATCCAAAACAATTTATTAGGTGTAAGACATGCATTATGATAATATAATAACAATTAATATCGCCCTTTCTACACCCCTGCTAGACAGTTAATCCAATATACGCATTTTGCGTTTATTAATTCTCATATCCTGGAAAGGTGCCCAATGAATATGAACACAGCTTATTCAAATAAACTTTTTTTTTTCTTTTAAAAGATTACCCCATTATTAACCATTGTATTGTATAATTTTTTATTTTTTCATTTTTACTATACCTTCCATTCACTTGTTGATCTGACAGGCTTGTTGCTGTAGATTTTTGTTTGGGTTCATGTGGTTATGATGTAATTAAAGATAATTTGTGGATTACCTGTTCATCAGTAAGAGACACAGCACTAAATATTTTATATTAATTCAGTATTTTATATCTTTTATACCAGGTGCCTTGCTGTGATTGATGTTACTGGCATTTTACGTTTCTTAAACTTGGAAGCATCTACCAGTTCTGATGATAATTCTAATATGTCCTTGATAAAAAATGTCAACAATAAAGACTTGAGCAAATTTGAGCGAAAAGATGTATGGGCAATGAAATGGGCAACAGACAATTCTGAATTAATAGCGATAATGGAAAAGACAAGAATGTATGTTCTAAAGGAGTTTGAGCCTGAGGAACCAATTGTCAGTTCTGGTTACATATGCTCCTTCCAGGTAAAATTATATTTGATACAAATTTATTCTATAGACATAAACTTTCTATTATTTTAATAAACATAATTTCAAACTTATAGCTTTAACTCAATAACACATGTCAAATTATTTGATTATCATGAGGCATGCAAGTCCTGTTAAATCATTACATACTAAAATAACATGTGCTAAGGAAATAAAGTACAAGCTTTAATAAGCCTTCATTTCTGATTAAGTTAGCTTTCAAATGCTGTGTGTGTTTGTGCACTACCATATTAACTAAACATTAAGGGTGTAGAAAGATAATTTCTTCAAGGGGTGTCAGCTAGGAAATTTTACTATACCTTAAGCCAATAAAAGTTTTTATATACATACATGGACCCCCATAAAGTTCCAAGGGGTCTGGGCCCCCCAATCACAATCTCGCCCTTTCTACACCCCTGCTAGATAATTAATCCAATATACGCATTTTGCGTTTATTAACTCTCATATCCTGGAAAGGTGCCCAATGAATATGAACACAGCTATATACACATAAGTACTATATTTAAATATTAAAATAAACAATTTTTTTCTTTTAAAAGATTGCCCCATTATTAACCATTGTATTGTATCAATTTTTATTTTTTCATTTTATTTGTGTCAAAAACTAACTTATTTATTGATAATTATAGTAAGTTTTATAACTTTAACTAGATGTGTTAAAAGTGTCCATTAAAATATTACACATTAATATATATTTTGTTAATAAAATTGTAAAAAAATGTTATCCACTTTACTAGTTTATACTTTTGACATGAATTCAATAGAAGCTTTAAAATATTATATTTGCATTTGAAGCTCAGGATACTTTGATTAATAAATTTTTAAGACCATTAATACTATTTCTTGCCTTTTTTTATTTACTATCATTTACTTGAGCATTGTGCGAATTAAAAAATATGTAACAAGCAACTTGGCTATTTTATGTTTGGTCCAAACTGCTACACACTAATGGTAATTTCTTACATATTTTCTAAATGATAAAAAAAAATTATTTTTCAATCAGCACACACACACACATCGTATAATGAAATCTTAATAATACGTGATTATTTATTTGTGTGCTAACTAGCCAACATGTATATGACAAGGCAGCTACCTTTTTTGTATGATGTCAGAAATTTTATAATGATACTATGATCCTAACTTTTAAAAAAAA
Source organism: Timema californicum (assembly GCA_902141385.1). Classification (NCBI taxonomy): domain Eukaryota; kingdom Metazoa; phylum Arthropoda; class Insecta; order Phasmatodea; family Timematidae; genus Timema; species Timema californicum. Next base: position 88,023 of record CABFOW010001140.1, on the reverse strand, counting down.
GCGTGGGGATTTTAATATATTCTCTTACATTTTCTTTCTGTAATATTGGAAAAAAAATGTTTAGATTGTTTTTGAAACATATTATTTCAAAACTGTTTAGGACCTAGAAATTCGTGCAGTACTTTTGGATGAAATAATGCAAAACCCTGAAAGACCATTAGCAGAACATATTCTGGATCTTGAAGTTAAATCCTTACGAGATACAAGGGATCTTCTGGTTAAAGTGGGTATAAGCGAAGCCACTGCTTTTGTCGAAGAACATTTTCATCCAAGGCTATGGTAAGTTGGTTCTTCTCCAACAATAAACTTGTTTTTTCAGGGACTACACTCCTAGCATATTAACATCTAGGAATTATTGATAATAGTTAAAATCAGATAACTTGTGCTATTTATATATATATATATATATATATATATATATTTTAAAAGATCTCCGCCAAGAAGACTAAAGAACAGAGCAGCCAGTGCTTTGTTTTTACCATATTTTTTTCAAGTTTTTTTAATTGTACATTATCTGATACATGTTCCAGTTGAGCTATTCTTCACTTGCTTTGCCTTTAATTAGGTACTTAAAGTTGGGATGGACATAACTAATTATTAAACAATAACAACCCTAGACTTGGAATTTTGGGGTTGACGATCCCCACTCCTTGGGAACATCAGGAAATTTCCTTTAAAACACACATTCCTAATTTTGTTCTATCAAGATTGATAGTTTAAGTCTCTTTATGTTCCTATTAGCCATTACTGCTATTAGAACTTGGTTATGATTTAAAATCAAAATTAAACTGTCATACGTGTTGAAATGGTTAGTTCTATGAACATATAGTAGTTTTTTTTAAATGAAATACAATATATTATCGAAGCTTCATATCTACCTAGGACTCTGGATGATTTGGTTACAAATTGATCCATACCATTATTTATTTACCATGTATATGTGTATGTTTTTGTGAATTTTAGGAGACTTTTGGCTGAAGCAGCTTTACAAAATCTAGATCTTGAGGCTGCTGAAGCTTCATATGTTCGCTGCAGTGACTATAGTGGCATTCAGTTCATCAAGCGACTTTACAACATTGAGAGTGATGTATTGAAGAGGGCTGAAATCAATGCATATTTTAAACATTTTAATGATGCCGAAAAATTATATTTGGAAGCTGATAGAGGGTCAGTTAAAGATATTTACCATCTTTAAAATAATTATGTATTTTTAGTGTTTACTTAACCTCTTTAAATATGTTTCTACTTATAAGGTGCCTGAGCATTTTGGGCTCATAATTAAAAATAGAAATTTGTTAGTAGATCTAACAGCCTTCCATTATCCTACCAGTGAATCTAACAACCATCTAACATCCTCTCAATAGTAGTATGTGTAGTTTGTATTGTGGCTTTGGATTATGCGAAGGAATGGATTGCTGACTAGGATAATTCTCTCGATAGCTTATCAATAGCTTTCAAAATTAATTTTTTGACAATGAGGAGGCCCAGTCGCTAAATGATTATACAATGATGGAAATTTAAACATAAGGAAAGATAAACTGATTAAGTGAAAATTAAATGAATAAAACCTACTTAGAGAAAAAGGAAAAGTGGTGGAAGAATCCAATCCACAAATGTGACATGTTCTTCACAGTCGTGCATTTAATTATTTCCACATACATTTCTCATCAAAAGTTACTGAATATTTTATCAGTGCTTTAATAGCCTAGGCATGTAATCAAGTCTCAGGAGTTAATTTTATGAAGGGATGTGTCTTATGCTTTAAATATTCCCTGGCTAACTGAATTGAGTAGTTATTTATTAAATTGAAGATCTGGTTCCCATTCAGGGTACATTTTTCAAATGGTATCTTGTATTTTCCCAGAGGAGGTAACGTCAGGTGTGGTGTTGTCTGCTCTTTGAGGTTGGTTTGAGACCTAGTCGTCTCCTTCCGCCATGGCAGTATGTATTAGCTCGGATGCTCTCTCAATATAAGAGTGTAGGAAAAGGAAATTGACCCACCTCAGATTTATCTGATTACCAAACCCTTCCTTCACCTCTGACAAGACATCTTGTGAATGTGAGGAATGCCAGGTCTCCACCGTGTAGGTCTCCACCGTGGTTCGGATTCCACGTTAAACTGTAGGTCCTTCATTTCATCTCACATTCACCCTACCATTGCACATTAGAGTAAGTGCGTATAACCCGAACAGGTAGTAAGACGCGGTAATAATAATAATAATAATAATAATAATAATAGCTAGTTATCAAACTTGGGACCCCTATGTTTGTAACCAGGTGGGGTACCCGTCATTTGGCCTAAAGTGTAGGCTAAATGCCTTTATGCCAAATGCCTTTTAGGCCAAACGTCTTTTAGGCCATAGGCCAAACGCCTTTTAGGCCAAATGACTTTTTGTAAAGTTAATTTTTAGACCATTTATTAAAATGTGTTTTGCTGTCTCTGGAAACATTCGTTATGATTTGTAGTGATGCTAATAGATGGCGAGGTGTGTAGTGTTTAGTTAAATAGTATACACTAGCGTTTCAAAATATAAGTCTTTTATCAATTTACTTCTTCCCAAGGTATAGCAGCACGTCCATTAACCTGTAGTACCACTTTTGTATTGTTGAACTTTTTACATTGCCAAGGTTTTGTACTAGTTTTTGTACCGTTTTGTACCAGAAATAAAAAGTTTTGTACCCGTACAATTTTTTATTAATTAGCACATACATAATTTTGTTTTATTTTGGATTTTGAATTTTTTTAAGTGCCAAAGTACATTTTATCAGTCTTTCTTAATATATTTGTTTATTAAATTTGCTAAATGAATTAATCAATCATTCATTTTTTTATAATCATATTAACTTACTCAAGTTTGCCCACGGCTTCGCTCACATTTAAGTTGGGTAAATTATATTATTTTTTAGCAAATCATCTAAACCAGGTTTTCTCAAACTCTATGCTCTTGAGCCTTACATGAACATTAAAAGTAATTGTTAAGACTCTGTTTAGAATAAAATAACTTTTTTACGTTAAAATACAAAAATGAGACATTTATTATTTAATTGATTTCTTTATTTTCTCATAAGAGCTTTGTAGAAGTTTTATTAAGAATAGTAAAGTTTTGTAAGATATTAATTAATTTTAATGCTTCATAAGCCAAACGGAATATTAATTTTTTAGTCGGATATAATTTAGCAAGTCGAAGGAAGTGAAAAATTGGTTCACACCTCATCTGAAATCCCCTCACGCCTTGCAGTTTGAGAAACACTGATCTAAACTACCAAAAATACCATTTCAGACACGTATGAGGCGAGAACTTTGTATGTCAATGAAGCCACAAATTAACTACTACCTATAAGAAGTAAAATCTATTTTATATATTTATGTATATATATATATGCAATCTTTGCATCAATATTGGCTCACTTACGCGGAGACAGTGTTGAAATGAACACCAAAAGAAATATTTTAAATTTACTAATTAAACATGAATTAATTTGAAAGAAACACTCTAGTAAGCACCTCGGCTTATCCAATAAATTGTTCTGTTAGTAATTGTTTCTATTGGTTTTTGAAAATTTTCCCTTATCTTCCCCAATCATAATTTCTCTAACTCCCATTTAAACACATAGTTTTAAGAATAATTTCTTTATCTATAGTTGTACTTCTACCTGCCAGCCAAATTTCGATTTTCAACTATATATAAAAGGTATGTTTTATAACTCCCCCCGCACCTCCCTTGATTTCATGGAGTTACATTTTAAAATGTTCAGGCTTAATAGTTATTTGGAGTGGTGTATTTACGGGCATGCCAAAATTCAATTTTTAATGACACTGCACTGAGATATAGTAGTTTCTATTAATTTTGTAGATTTTGAACCCCCCATTCCCCAACCCACTTTGAGAAATTTAGCAGACATCAGAAAAGAAAGGGATTCCCATACGTTCTCTGGTTGGAGATTTTTAAAATAATATTTTAATTTTTTGGATTTGTTAAATGTTAGTTTGTTTTATAAACTTTCTATTTTTACCAAAGCCCACCTAATTGTTTCATAAAAGGAAATAATGCCATAACCACTAAAATTCACTTGTCAAAAACGTTTGTAATATATATCTTTTATTGTACCGTACTTTCAGATTTTACAGATTACTAAAACAACTGACTTATATAGTTTAATCACAAGCAGTTACATTGTCAGTTTTAATATAATTATTTTGTATCTTCTTTTGATTCATTGGTACAGTTCAAAGTTTATTTTTTCTTAATATATTATGTAATCAAAACAATAATAGTGATATCATGTTCTGAAATTTGAAAAATGACACCTGGACACGAGAATCGAACCCGGGTTCAATGCCCGTGTCCAGGTGTCATTTTTTAATTTTCAGAACATGATATCTAAATGGTGTTAACCTCACTAAAATGCATAAATGATAGCTTTGGCTATTTGATTCATTAATACTAGTGATAGCTGGTTTAATCAAAAGTTAGAAAAAACACTCTAAAAATTGCCAGCAAAATTAAAATTGAATAAATAAATATATTTAAAATTAAAATGAGAGAATTTATATCCACACAATATTTAACTGTGTGTCTTAAATATATCACAATGATTTCTATGCACAAATGTACAATCGTCCTAATTAATATAATTTTATTTTTGATCGCGTTGTTTAAGCATGATACTTTGCTAAATGTTTTATCTTTCTTTTCTTTGTTACCCACTTCAGTGGTATAGTTAGCTAACGCGCTAGTTTCGTGTTGAGCTAGACTGCCGAGAATGGGGAGATCGAGGTTTGAATCTCGCTCGGATGAACTGGTGGTTTTTCCTAGATGGTTTTCCACTCTCCCTCCACACAAATACGGGTTCACTTCCTTTATATTCCATCTTCCCAATTCTTAACTCTCTAGCTTAATTAGTACTTAAGTGTATAGTTCGAATGGGTAGTAAGATGCGGGTGCTAAGTATAAGTATATCTTCTTTGTTTTCCTACTAAGAATAGTAGAGGAATCTTTTACACTATATCGAAGACTCATTTCATGATAAACCAAATTTGGACTAACTTTAAATAAACAAAACACAAAGCGTAATACTAGTGGGTTTTTTTTATATAACACCAAGGTTGGGATTTGTTTTGCTTTCAAATCAAACATGGGACAAAAAAGTTTGAATAAAAAGCTTTTTCGGTTGTTTCACCTCCTGACTGCAAATCGCTGAACTAAGTGGGAGCAGCTCTTTCTGCTCATACATTTAAATATTAAAACATTAAAACAAAATTTGCTAGAAAATGTATATAAAAATATAATTTTAAAACCTTCCGAGCATTTTTAATTTAAATTAGCAAATGTATTCAAATAATTTGTGTTATTTCCTGATTCAAGATTATGTGTAAAACTTGTTTTCTAAACTTAAATTAACAAAAATCAATAAAGTTTTGAATAATTTTCTTTATTTAGATAATTTAAAAATACTCAGTTAAAAAGAAAAGAAATAACCACATTCAATTTGGACTTGTGGTTATTTAAATAGTTTGATTCATAGATTAGCCTGTATTTTCAAAAGGGTAATTCAACCTCTTTAGTTGTGTACTAACAGAGGTGAGGAGAATTTAATTTAACTCTGATGAAATAACTATTACAGATATTTAATATTAAATCATTATTTATAAATACCAGATACAAATTGTTCTGATATTCACAAATTTTTGTAACAAAACAAATCAAAAAAGATTATGTCTGTAACTATACTCACCTATTCCTAAAGCTTCCCCTTACATATATACTTAATTTTATGTTATTGCTTTCTTCCATTATGTAACAGAGTTGAGATTAAATCTATTTACAACTAGAATAAAATACTATAAATGGTCTAATTTTGGGAAAATATTTAAACAGGGAGAGCTAATTTAAGTTAAGTAAGTTAAGATTGTGAACTACATTAAGAATTTAAAAAATCTGATAATTAAATTTTATTTTTCATTATGAGCAAAATAAATGTATTTTTTTTTAATGACCCAAATGTTCTACATATTATTTCACCACAGAGTAACAGTGTTCTTATTAATGTGATATACATTTGATTACTATTCCACATCAGGGTGCATATAATATTAAATACTATCGTTAAAATGATGTTACAGGGATAGGAAGACATACATTTCATCTAAATATTATAATGAGCTCTTTTTTTTTCAGGAACCTAGCTATTTTATTACGTGAAAAGCTTGGAGATTGGTTTCGTGTTGTTCAATTGATGAAGATGGGTAAAGGAGGATCTGATGTTCTGATGGAGGAAGCATGGAATAATATAGGGGACTTTTTTGCAGACAGACAAAATTTGCCTGTATTTTCAAAAGGGTAATTCAACCTCTTTAGTTGTGTACTAACAGAGGTGAGGAGAATTTAATTTAACTCTGATGAAATAACTATTACAGATATTTAATATTAAATCATTATTTATAAATACCAGATACAAATTGTTCTGATATTCACAAATTTTTGTAACAAAACAAATCAAAAAAGATTATGTCTGTAACTATACTCACCTATTCCTAAAGCTTCCCCTTACATATATACTTAATTTTATGTTATTGCTTTCTTCCATTATGTAACAGAGTTGAGATTAAATCTATTTACAACTAGAATAAAATACTATAAATGGTCTAATTTTGGGAAAATATTTAAACAGGGAGAGCTAATTTAAGTTAAGTAAGTTAAGATTGTGAACTACATTAAGAATTTAAAAAATCTGATAATTAAATTTTATTTTTCATTATGAGCAAAATAAATGTATTTTTTTTTAATGACCCAAATGTTCTACATATTATTTCACCACAGAGTAACAGTGTTCTTATTAATGTGATATACATTTGATTACTATTCCACATCAGGGTGCATATAATATTAAATACTATCGTTAAAATGATGTTACAGGGATAGGAAGACATACATTTCATCTAAATATTATAATGAGCTCTTTTTTTTTCAGGAACCTAGCTATTTTATTACGTGAAAAGCTTGGAGATTGGTTTCGTGTTGTTCAATTGATGAAGATGGGTAAAGGAGGATCTGATGTTCTGATGGAGGAAGCATGGAATAATATAGGGGACTTTTTTGCAGACAGACAAAATTGGTGGGTATAATTAGAATATTCTGTTATTGGGAGTTTTGTGCTAATGAAACTAGTTAGTGTTAAAATTAACTGTATGAAAGGCAGAAAACTGTATAAAAAATCAAAACATTATAGACAATCTTATTTCTTATTTTCAAAAATGATCAATTTTAGGTATTTTACTTTTGTGTTGGTAGACACACTTTAACTTATTTAGATTCCTGCAAGAGTAACACTTCTACTAAATATACTACTTTAAAATATTACTTTATAGTAAAGGACATTGGCAACTCCTCAATGAGTGCCAGGGGCAAATGCAAAGCTTATAATTTCATACAAACTAATAATCTATATTAGTTTATTTTAAATAATAACACTAGGTAATATTTAGATTATTTATTTGGGGTATTTAACTTGCACTTTCTGAACTGACTGATTATAGGTATCAAAAAACAAGAATTTTAATGAGCTAGAGCACAAGGGCCTACCAATTTTGCCGGAAAAGGTATTTTCATATACCTTCCAGGGTTCTTTTACATGCCACTGTTGACATGGGACAACTACTTTACTTCCTCTCTGTAGAAAGTTGTGCTACAGATTTTTTATCACTTAAAAAAAATCACTTGACCTTGGTTGGGTTTTAACCCACAAACATTGGATCCTGAGGCGGTCACTTTACCTCAAGACTACTGAGGTCAACACGCTTCATAATAAATTAATATAATAGAATATCTTAATAGTGAACACCTGGTATCAAAAATAGTTTGTTATTAAAAGGTGTCAATTATTTAGATTTTTTTTAAATCATACTTCTTGAACACACTTTAATCTAATTCAAATCATACTTCTTGAACACAATTTAATCTAATTTAAATTAACCTATATACCGTTTATATTGACTACAACAATCAAATTCATGCATTATGCAGTATTGTAAGCAGGATAATTATGATCAATGGATAAATACTGTACATAGCTTACTGTACAGATTGCATAGCTTACTGTACAGATTGCATAATACACAGAACAGTATGCAAATGAAATGAAATGTGACCTTCTGTACTGTACTGTATATGTATACACAAGTACAGACAACTACTGGAACATTCCCCGCTGATGGCTTGGAAGGGGTGGGAGGTACAACCTTGCAGTACTGTAGTTAGTACTATGTAGGCTATTTTAGAAACTTTCATTAGATGGGGCAGGGGGGACTGCTCACACTTCACACATGACATTGGTATTCCTGACATTCTTACAGTCAACTAGGCTGGTCTTTCCATTTTTGTCCTCTGTTTAGAGATTGTATGCAAATAGGTGCATGTCTGGAAGTGTCTGTTTCCGTTTATGAGAAATTTTGCTATTGGAAAGTTGTTGTAAAACCCATATCATTTTACCATGGAAATTTAAATTGTCCGTTATAAATAATATTGCTATTCAGAGGTGTCCGTTAAGGGAGATTTCACATTTTTATTAAATATATTAAATTGTTGTAGTTGCTTATGGTATGGCATAATATCAACTATCCACTTACATGTATCATTTTCTTTACAATTCCAATTATGTTCTTGAGTGATTCTGTTCCTCTTCACAACTTTCTTTGATCAATTTGCAACCATTTGAGCATGCACATTTACATGAAGACATTTTGTTGACCTTTCTAGCAAGTTTTAAAGTGTTGCTTTAACACGTGGCATGGTGTACAATTCCATAGCAATCATGGTAATCTGTTTTGGAATCATGAGTTTAGCTAAAGCATTGCTACCAGCTAATAATCATTTTTGACGTATAAATCTTTCTAAGCTTTCACAAAATGTGCAAGTATAGGTTTATTTAAATACTGGTTAGTAAGTTTATATTCATTTTTACTCTACTTTTCTTTCCAACAAAATAATTTATGTGAAAACTAGTTTGTTAAAACTCTTTTCAGACAACTCTAAAGTAAGAAAAATGTAGTTTTTATTCAAAACATTTGAGTAAGTATTTTTCAATCAGTTAATCCACAAAACAAAAAAACTATGTTGTGTGTTTTGTAAATTTATTTTATGTTATTTGATTATGTTTTTATGCTAATTTACTTTAAGGTATTTAATTATGTGTGTTTCCTTTTTTGAGCTGCAAAGTACAGGATGATTCAAAAGTACCTGAACTCTAATTTAAAAGGTGTATTTAATATTTAAATTCAATAGATGTTATACATTCGAAATGTTCTACATTTAAACCTTTACTTACATTTACAAAATGTGTTGGAATTGTCCTTCCTTTTGTAAAAAAACATAAATTCACCCTACGGCACATGTTTTTGGACACTCAACTGGTATATCTCTCGCAGCTCTGTTTATTGTTCAGTAAGTCCTGCAGTATTCTAAAGGTGTCGCGATACTCCATCTCCTTCACATAGCCACACAAAAAGAAATCTCAAGTTTTCAAGTCCGATGAACCAAAGATTTTTTGAGATTGATTGCTTAACGTAGAACTCTAGAACTCACGAATCATCTCCATTGTTTCTTTGAATGTGTGGTATGTTGCAATGTCTTGTTGGAACTAACAATAACTCTTGTTATATTATCTTCAAGCATGGTTACAAATTGATGGATGTTGTATGAATACACAGATGAATACGATATGATCATAGCTTCAGACATTTAGTATCCCTTTGGCAGGCTAAATGAAACGATCTGACCTGTTAAGACACTCGCAAATGTGATTTACAGGGCGAGCTCTGTAGAATTCGTTTAAAATACTCCATAATCTCTTGCATTAACACAAACTGTTGGCCGCCTAGCATTAGAGAACATCTCTTGAAACAACTAAATTCAACGTTTATAGTATTTTTTTCACAAAATAAGTTTCCAGCAACGCGACCCTCTAATCTCGCGTGAAACTCTTGGTGGACTGAGCAATATTTTCGCCTGACTCCCATAAATGCTTACTGGCAGGCAATGATGTCACTATTACAGAAAATTCACCTAAGTCACCAATACCTGCCACAAGTAACAACACCCAGTGGTATTACCTGTTTCAGAGAAAATAATTTTTCAAAATTACAGTTCAGGCACATTTGAATCATCCTGTATAAGATTATAATAATATTGCTAATGTAAAATAAGCCTAACAAAAATGATAGGTAAACATAGTTACATACCACCTTCTCTCTCTCTTTCTCTCTCTCTCACACACACACAAGCTGCCACTGGTCAAGAGTTGTTATGCACTACATTACTTATGCTTGTTGGACAATTCTTGGAAACCAAATATTATTCATAACATGTATATTGAGCATTTAGATGCACCAATTGACGGCCCCAGTGCCCCAGCTCCATATTCATTGGGTTTTTTTTTCAGGAGATACAAAATAAACTGTTTATAAAAATAACTAGTGTGACCAGACTGACTTGTGAAAAAATTATGTTATTCATATGTATTACATCTTGTGAATGTGGGGAATGCCAGGCCTCCACCATGGTTCAGATTCCACGTTAAACTGTAGGTCCTTCATTTCATCTCCCAATCACTCTACCATTACACATTAGCGTAAGTGTGTATAACCCGAACGGGTAGTAAGACGCAGTGCTAATAATAATAATAATAATAATAATAATAACATCATATGTATTATACAGATAACTTTTTTTTTCGAGCCTCCATTCCCACTAGTTATTTATAAACAGTTTTTCGTGTCTGCTGAAAAAAAAAACAGGAAAATGTAGCTGTCTCATCATTGCTCTGGGGTATTATATTGGAACATTTTTCTTGTAAGTCTTACCATCTACTTACTTTTTAAGGTCACTAATTAATGTTCATTTTAACATAATTGTTGAATTTGACCTCTTATTTTGTTATATTATTTGTATAAATTTAACTATTATTATTATTATTATTATTTAGCACCGCGTCTTACTACTCGTTCGGGTTATACACTTTAAGTACTAATTACGCTAATGGATTGGGAATTGGGAAGGATGAATCAAAGGAAGTGAACCCGCATTTGCATGGAAGGAGAGTGGAACACCATTTAGGAAAAACCACCCCCAGTTCACCCGACCAAGATTCGAACCTCAATCTCCCTGTCCTCGGTGGTCGGGCTCAACACGACTAGCGCGTTAGACAACTACGCCACCGAGGCGGGTTATAAATTTAACTAATCATAGTAAAATGCTAAGTAATATATTTTATGTTCAAAATACATTTAAAACTTTTTCTATGGTATATGAAAAATTAGAATGAAAAACTTGAGTGACCAATACCAAATATTATACTGGAAAAACTACACAAGGCCAAAATTAGGCAAAGCTATCCTTAAGGCTACTTATACTCATTACCATGCACATTAATTAAAATTAATACTCTCAAAGGCATCTTTATTTATTCTGAATGTATATTTTTTGACTGAACAATCCTGTACATTCCTTTCTATCATTCTTTAGACATCAACAATTTAAGACACAGTTGTAGGTAAGTGATTACCACAATTAGTGCCTACAAGGTGAAACTTTCTTTCTATATATGTAAATAAATTTGTATATACAGAAAAGAATGTATCTAGTGCATGGACACAATACAAACGAGAAATGATATAAAACATATACAACTACAGTTGAACGAGTGTCTTGACCAAAGATAATATTAAAGGATAATATTTATATAGTTTGGCTAACCTTATTATTAAAAGTAATGCTTCATGTAGATAGAGTGAAAAACCAGTTGCAAAAATAGGAAACCGATCCAGTGTTTGTCAAATATAAAATAGATTGTTTCTTAGGGAAAATTTCCAAAATAAGAAATGAGAGTGAAGACATAACTGCTGGGCTTGAGGAAAACCAAATGAAAGAGATGAAAAGAGAATTATGGACAAAATAGAGGTGTTGAAGAGGTTTGTGTTATCTGATTAAAAATATATATATATTCAGCCTTACAGGTAATTTTGTTGCTTCAAACAGAGTTTATCCACTAAATATTCTGCTTGTTACATGCTACTTCCTGATGACTATTTAGATCTTGCAACGAATTCATAGATATTTTTAGGTGTAATTTGTGTAGGATGGGCTTAGAAAAATATTGAGCATTTAACTTTCTTCTCTTCTATATATGAAAACAAAACAAAAATAAATTTTTGAAGAATGTTTATAACTTCTAAATATTATTATAACAACCCTGAGCAAACACAACTTAAGCAAAAATATGTTTTCCTACACAACATGTTAACACATTTTTAAGGGACACCATGCACCAAGAAACGTTGTCAGCACTCTCTCTGTTATATATTGAATGTAACTCTCTCATGAATATTTCAAACCTTAACACTTTAGTAAATGAAAGATTTTTTAAATCCAATGAAAGAAAAGATTGAATTTTTATTTATAAACTTTTAACACTTAAATAATTATCACCTGTTTTGGTGGCCGAATGGTTGGAAGGTATCAATCTTGCTATAGGCTGGTCTGCCGATGATAAGGATACACTTCCTCTAAATTCAACCTTCATAATCCTTAACACATTAGCATAATTAGTACATATGCATGTAACCCAAATGGGTAGTAAGATGCGGCGCTAAAAATATATATTTTATAATAAGCTTTCATTGATAAAAATAAAAGTTTCACTTGAACTGTGTGTTTTATAAATAATTTTTATGTGTGTAAATGTTGTAAATTTTACTTGGAGATATTGTCGTTTGTTTTTGTTAAATTTTACTTGAAGATATTGTTGTTTGCTTTTGTTAAATTTTACTTGGAGATATTGTTGTTTGCTTTTGTTAAGTTTCAATGATTAATGTAAATTCTAGTCTAACTGAAACTATAGGTAAAAAAAAATGTTCATACAGTTTCTATATCATAGTTTAAAATATATATATTTTTTTGTACCACTCACCAATCTGTATCACAAGTTGGTTTATATCCTCATTTAATTTAAACTTTTGAATTTTGCTTTCTACACTTTTACTATCTATTTAAACAGTTGTAAATATGTGTTGTAACCAATAAAAGTTTGCATAGTGAATGCAATTTTTTTTTTCCATATGTATCCTTTTTTTATATTCATAGACAAGTTAATTTAGTATATTAGCTCTAGTAAACTTTTAGGAAAACCACTCAATTTTAACCAATTAATCTTAATCATGAAATTTTTTTATTGCAATTAAGAGTGAATAATAAGTATATGTATGTTGAAAACATTGTTAGATATTTATTCTTATGTCCAGTAACATGCATTGGTAGTCACATGGTATAAAGTTTGGTCACAATGTACATAAAGGCCAGTGACAAGGACGTTAAGGTTCAAACCTTGGCCAAGTGCTTTGAATAAGCATTTTATACATATTAATTACTACACTTTCTTCACCACACTAATTTTGGATCGATGAGACCAAAGTCAAGGTAAGTATTTTTGCAATTATTTTTTAACAAGAAACTTTTTTGGTCACAATAAATTAAATATTTTTAGGTATATGCATTTTCTTTAATTTTATTTAATCCCATCAGATTATGAATATTTGTCATGCGTAGAGTGGCATTTAAACAAAAACTTTTTAGGTGAAATAAAAGTCGTTCTCAAACACTCTGATGCACATGACAAATATTTAAGAACTGTTGAGATTATTATACAAAGAAAAGTAAACTAAATGTATCTACCAAAGGAATATTTCGTTTATGCTTTCCCAAAAGTGTTTTGATATAAAAACTGTAAAAATATGAATATTAATTAGTGTTTACTTCCACCCCATCTTAATATGTATCTTATAAACATACCTCTTCTAAGCTATTGATTAAATTGTTAAATAACTGGTTCTAGGTTCTATTCTTGCTTCTAGGACTTATTTTTAAACTTTATTTAATAACTCTAATTAATTTAACTCCTTTGAATGGCAGCATACCTTTAATAAAGTTTATTTTACCCAAACATTTGTTAAAACATATAAACTAAATATATACAAAGTGAAAAGCCTTTTACCATAGTACTTGATTTTAAAAGCATCAATTTTTCTTCATCATAGGTCTGATGCTCGAGAATATTATGAGAAGGGCCACAACTTAAAGAAATGTGTGGAATGCTACTACATGCTTGAAGACTATGATGCCCTTAAAAAGTGTTCTGCTGGCTTAGCTGAAAACCATCCTCTTTTACCAACCATAGCAGATATGTTTACTTCAGTTGGAATGTGTTTTGAAGCTGTTGCAGCGTATGTCAAGGTACAGTATGTTTGTTGATCAATGAAATGCTTGTTTTGGAGTGTTCTTGTATGTGTTCCTTTTATCAGTTTTACTCGCACCTGTGGACCAGACATCATTCTTGTCTTGCCTGTTTTGCTGACATTGGTGTTTGAATCTCAGCAGCTGTACTGCAGTAGTTCTTTCTAAATGGATTCCCATTCTTCCTCCAAATTCGGGTACGGCTAAATTATACCTTCCTCATCTCTACCCCACTAGTGTAAATAGGTGAATAGCCTGGACCTGTAAAAAAGTAGCACAGATAAAGAAGAAGTCTATGAATGTCTTGTGTGGGGCAGCTGTACTATAATTTCACATGAAAAAATATTTTCCCATTTAAGAGTTTCTTCCTATCTTGAATAATAATTTCCAGCATGATTGAAGATAACAAAAAAGTTGTTTCTTTCGATACCAATCTGATACCGTAGTATAAGTACTAATATCAGTAAAATTATTGAGTTAAAAAAATATGAGTATTGAAAGGAAAATATTGATAATAGTAACATATTGATATTCCTAGGAGGGGGGACCATGAGGAGGGGGAAAGATGGTAAGATGTGATGGGGTGTTAATGCACAGTGCAAGAGGGAGGGGGAGGAACGTTGGTTTGAAAGGGTTGGCGGCAAGGGAAGCTAGAGTAGAAAAACAACTAGTGTGACGTGACCCCTCTTCTCCTGCCCTATGCATGGCAATCCTGAATATTAGCTTTGTCACAGCATTCTAATACAGTATGTTTTTGTTAGTGAGTGGCTATGCATATTTACTGAAAAAAAAAAGTTTACGAAATGAAAATATCTGATTTTAACGTTATAACAAAAGTTTGAAATAATAAATAAACAGGAAAGAGGGAGTTCTATAAAACAACTCTTGGTTTTATATGAAGCAGGAGAAACCACGATCTGGGACATACAAACAATAAAACCAAATTAATAAATTATATGCAAGCAGTGCAGATTCGACAATTGGATTGTCCAAGGGGAAAACAATGAACCTTTCATTATATGAGGAACTAGATAAGACTATGTTGGAGTGGTTTAGCCAGAAACGTGTCGCGGGAACACAAGTATTGGGCATAGTGTATGTCAAACAAGCTCAACATTTTTTTGAAGCACTGGCAATTGAAGGCAAATTCAATGCAATGTCAGGTTAACTAACTCAGTTCAGACAACAGTACAGAATTTTTAAGATTGCTATTCAAGGTGAAAGACTGAGTGGTGATCAGTGAAAAGGAGTCCAATTCACCTGGCCACAAATCTAGTTAAGTGAGGTTGATTGCAATGTGCTTTGCCAATGCCATTTATTCACACAAAATTAAGGATTGTATCAGTGGCAAAGCAAAGAAGCCACTATCTTTCAAAGGAACTGATAAATCAAACTTGCCAGTGACTTACTTCAACTAGAATGGGTCATGGATGACCAGGACAATTTCTAAAACCTGGTTCAACCATCACTTTGTACCACAGATGCGAGAGTATAAAGGTTTGCCGGAGAAAGCAGTGCTACTCCTAGATAATGTACCTTCCCATCCAAATGCTGCGTTCCTCGAGTCTGATGATGGTCAAATATTTGTGAAATATTTGCCACCTAATGTGACAGCCTTAATACAGCCCATGGATCAAGGCATAATTGTAACAATGAAATAACTGTATAGAGGCAGCCTTCTCCAAAAAGACATTAACTAAGGTACTCACCTTAAAACATTTTGGAAACAGTTAATTGTGTTAGACACTATTTACAAAGTATCAAAGGTTTGGTACATGATAAAACAGACCTTCAGCATATAATTTAAAAAATATATTTCCCAAAATCGAAGTTGAAGACGGCCTTGGTTTTGAAGTTGACAAATTTTCAGCAGCTAATTTATCTGCTGCTCTGCAGGTTACGGCTGCTGCGAAAATGTTAACAGCAATGCCATCACAGGACGGTTTGAAGTTGACCAAACAACTGGGCCCTGAAGTGTTGAATAACTGTGAAATTGTAAGATGTGCTCAAGGGCAGCAAGCAGAAACTGATTACAGCGATGAAGATGAAGATGAAGATGAAGATGAAGATAATTATCTTATCCCAGAAAAGCCCATTACTCATGCTTCTGATCTGGAATGGACTGATAACCAGCTTAACTATTTAGAACAGGAAGACGACACGCTCCTCTGACAAGCTGATATTATCCAAAATACATAGTAGGTTAAGGAAAAAGGAAGCAGCTGCAATTAAGTAGAAGACTTACAGACTTATTTTAAGTGTTTTGTCCATTTTGAGTCCATCATAGACTCTCTGCCTTAAAATATGAGTGAAGAATGACCCTGGGCACAGGACGAATCCTGGATAGCTCAGTGGTTAGAGCAGGCGTACTAAGCCAAAGGTCCCGGGTTCGTTTCCTGTGTCCAGGTTTCATTTTTCAATTTTCAGAACTCGATCTAAAGTGTTTTTATACTATTATTATTATTATTATTATTATTATTATTATTATTATTATTATTATTATTATTATTATTATTATTATTATTATTATTNAAAGAGAAATGTCTCTGTTCACTAAAGAGAATAAGAATCAAATTCATTTTATAAGACCTGAATTTTATTATTATTATTAGCACCGCGTCTTACTACCCGTTCGGGTTATACGCACTTACGCTAATGTGTAATGGTAGGGTGATTGTGAGATGAAATGAAGGACCTACAGTTTAACGTGGAATCCGAACCACGGTGGAGGCCTGGCATTCCCCACATTCACAAGATGTCTTGTCATAGGTGAAGGAAGGGTTTGGTAATCAGATAAATCTGTGCCGGGACCGAGGATTGAACCCCGGCTGCCAGCACAGTTTTATACTATTATCTTAGTGCATGTGTTCATAGGCACAATCACTTTAGGTGATTAATATTTTGAATTGAATATGTTAAAATCTCTTGTTTGACTAAATATTCATATTATCCACGCCTTTGCGCTATCCACATCACTCATTCCCTCCATTACCGTGGATAATCGAGAGTTACCTGTGTAAAGCATACATTTGCACAAAAAGTCTGTATCGGAGTAAGATGTCAGTAATTTAAGATGTAGTATATATCGATTAAGACATGGACATAATGCTTTCCTAGCCTAGGTATGAAAGCACTGGATTTACTATATGGATTCCCTTTTGGAGTAATTGGCTTCTAATTTATTGGCTGGGAGTTTAAAGCAATGAAAAATAAGCTAATGCCTTCACTTTCATGCTAGATGGAGGATTCTTTCAAAACCTCATAAGGAGGAAAAATACTCTCTTATGTATGCAAGGGATTGGTTAATGCTATATTTAGTGGATATGAACAGGGCTCTTAGCAGATTTGGTGCATCCCACCTAGACCTTGAAGGCTAAAGGCATGTGCTCTCTCATTCCTTTTTATGTTCTTGGTCCATAAATCTAGTTTTAGCCTAGAATATATTTAGCTGGAGTAGTGTAGTTCCAAATTGACACTATTGAGATCCTATTAAACACCACCAAACTTCAACATTGTCGTCAGTCATCGTCTTTCCATCCTCATCCTTGTACAGTACGCAGGGTTTGAGGGGTCAAGGGGAGGTGATAGATGCATTAATTTATATTACCCTAACTTCTGGTGAATTACCAAACATATCTTTTACTTAATGAACCTAACCAATGCAGGTCAATATTAGATGTTATCAATCAAAAGGCTATAGCTATTGTAATATTTTTAAAAAGATCATGAAGTGTTTATTTAGCCTTATAAGAAAAATGCTTGTATGATAATGATTTTACCTCTCAATCAGCAACTATGAAATGTGATTATTTGCATTTAAATTTTCTGACTCATTGCAAGAAATTATTTGTGTCTTAAAATAGCGGTTTTAACTTGTATTATTTGGCAGTGCTTAGCAAGTATCTGTTGGTTTTTGTTTGAACTTAAAGAATTGATTTTGTTTCTGAAAATTATGTACTCGTAAATCTTAAAATGGGTTAAATTTTAAACCTGTATCAAATCAAACAAATTACTTTTTCATTTAGTGGAAGTAGAACTAGGTAATGGTTATTGTTGTTGTTATTGATATTATTATTATTATTATTATTATTATTATTATTATTATTATTAACTAATAAGTTTAATTTTCATCCATTATCCAATAAGTATAATTGAAATCATTTTGTCTGCCCTATTTTCTGTTAGTGTGGACAAGTAAAGAATGGAGTGGATGCTTGTGTTGGTCTTAACCAGTGGGATCAAGCCATTGATCTAGCTAAGAAATACAAACTACCAGAAATAGGCACACTTCTTAGAAAATATGCAACTCATCTTCTAGAAAAGGGCAGAATTCTGGAGGCTGTAGAACTTTACAGAAAGGCTAACCACTTTGTTGATGCTGCCATACTTCTACATCAGGTAAGACTTGGTCATATTTTTTAACCTGGGTAGTATATCTACCCACACGAGTAGCATGAGGACAAATGTTTAAGTATCATCTTGTCTGGTTTGATAGTGATGGGGAGGTAGGGGGTTGAATACCACCCAAATGTACTGAGGTGTATTTTCCCTAAATGTTTTCTCACTTTTTCTCAAATGAAAATAATATTGCGTGGGGAGAAATATGGACATAATCAATGCCAAGAAGGGAAAACCAGCAGCAACTAAAGTTGAGGAACTTAAGGCGTGGAACAACGGGAATGAAAAAGGGATGTTGATAATTTCAACGGGACTTGAGTATAGTCAACTACAAACAGTCATCTCACGCGAGACGGCGACCCAGATGTGGAATTGCCTCAAGAATGTTCACGAACTATGGAGCTCTGCAAATTAGATTAGTCTCAACCAGCAGTTCTTCAGCTATAGGATGAATCCAAATGACAGTATCGGTCAGCATACAAGTATGATTGAATCAATGTTTCTGTCACTAGCGGACGTCTGGAGAAGCTGTTTCCGAATTGAACGAAATTTCTAAAACCCTCGAGAGTTTGCCTAGCAGTTTCAGTGTGTTTATAAACACTTGGGATTTGTACACTGAGCAAAGCAGACGTTTGAGAACCTAACCTCTTGACTTCTCAGTGAAGATATATGAGAATTCAAGCATCCCACAATGACAAGAAGAAAGAGAATCACTGAAAACCAAGTGGTAATTATGTACTGTTAATTATGAACGGACCTAAGATCTATCGACCTTGACATTACTGGTAACGGTGAGTGGCGAAGTATAGCGGACAAACTTTAAATTAGTAGTTCCACAACATGGCGGCCTAAATGAAGATTTGGAACGGAAGTTTTAATAATCTTTTATAAACTATTATTTCAATATGTGTTAAGTAATTAAATCTCTTTGTACCTTTTTTA
Organism: Timema californicum; assembly: GCA_902141385.1. Taxonomy (NCBI): domain Eukaryota; kingdom Metazoa; phylum Arthropoda; class Insecta; order Phasmatodea; family Timematidae; genus Timema; species Timema californicum. The sequence continues at coordinate 68,401 of CABFOW010001140.1, read as the reverse complement.
GATATATAATTTTACCTTAATTTTTCTTTTATATTTTTTATTTTAAAAATGCTTAGTCTTCAAAAATTATATTATTGGTCCTTCTGTTATCGGTGAAAAC
>CABFOW010001140.1:34823-67477 GCA_902141385.1 Timema californicum | reverse complement strand
TTTATAAAAGCTTCTAGAATAAAATTAAGAAAATAAGAGAAATAAAAAATACGTCTCACGTTTTTAGTGTCCAAATAGAGAGTGGCCGAGACACAAAGAAAGCTGTCTGAAAGTGGAATCCTGGGATTAGTTTAGCCAATCAGAGATAAGTTTGTTTTCACCGATAACAGAAGGACCAATAATATAATTTTTGAAGACTAAGCATTTTTAAAATAAAAAATATAAAAGAAAAATTAAGGTAAAATTATATATCTAAAAAAGGTACAAAGAGATTTAATTACTTAACACATATTGAAATAATAGTTTATAAAAGATTATTAAAACTTCCGTTCCAAATCTTCATTTAGGCCGCCATGTTGTGGAACTACTAATTTAAAGTTTGTCCGCTATACTTCGCCACTCACCGTTACCAGTAATGTCAAGGTCGATAGATCTTAGGTCCGTTCATAATTAACAGTACAATAATATAAAACCTTTTTACTGTGGCCAAGTGGGTTATATAAAAAAAATGGTGCCTTAACTGGCTGGCGTAAAACATTGATAAAAGAAATGACGATTCAAAGCATGTTGCTTTTAGTGCTGAATACAAAAAGTCTCAGCTTCTGGATGTGAAACTGTGTGGCTGGCTGACAGGGCTGTATCAATACACATGACTTATCATGAGGAGTGATTTTCCTTGCTAAAAACCAATAGATGATTTGAGTGTTGTACAGATTGGAGATAATTTATACTTTCAAGTTGAAGGTATTGGCACTGTTGAATTGTTAGCACTCGTGAATGGACTGTGGGAGCTTCACACACTTTAAAATACTTTAAATGTTCTGAAACTTAAGAGAAATCTATTTTCAATAGGGGCAGTGACTAGTAAATAGTTCAAGGTGGTTTTTGGTAGAGGCAAAATCAAAGTGCAGATTCCAGGATGGAATCAAGCTGTTGTAATGGGAATTTAAATGGTTAATCAATGCTACAAGATGCTTATATATGTGGGAAAATTCCTGTTAAATCACTGGAAGGAGCCAATTATTTTTTGCTATTTAAGTACGACTGCATTTCATATCGTTTCGTTTATCTTACCAAGTACAATAGTGATAATTTTGATATCTTAATACAATTCTAGCAGACGCTAGAAACGCAAATGGGAAACAAATTAAAAATACCTAAGAGTGACAATGGTTGAGAGTTTGTAAACGAAAAATTTACAGACCATTTTAAGTAAACTGGGACTATCTGCGAGAGAACTGCTCCATATTGTGCGGAACAGAATGGATGTATAGAGCGGGCACTGTGGGCCTAGGCAGTAAATATGAGTGTTGAATTTTAAATCATGGTAAACAATAACGTGGCACTATTTGATATGTTTACTGAGGAAAAAAAGGTAACTTTGAAGCACATGCGTAAATTTGGAGCAGACGCTTATGAGCATATATCCAAACAAGCTCATACTAAATTTGAAAGCAAGGCTGAGAAGGTAATTTTTTTTGGTCATGATAGAAATAGTACTAACTACAGATTGTATCATCCAATTACAAGGAAAGTTACAGTAGCTTGGGATGTTGAATGTGTTAGGTTCAAACTTTTCCCCGCTAAACTTTAACCACCATTGATTTTTTTACTAATAATTTCACATATTAACTTGCGATAATTCTTAGGGTTAGTCAACTAAACTGGAGTTATACATCAATAACTCAAATGATTACATTCTGGTGAACTGGGTCACTTATTTCCCTGGACAGCTACGCCCCTCAACCGTCACTTAAAAACTGGGGCGAGCTGTCTCAGTCCAAACATGATAAAAATATTTATAAAGAACTTTATAGAAGCTTGCTACTCCCACTTACCAATTATACACCAATCAAAACCTTTGCTTGGCCCCTGGTGTAATGGCCTTGGCCACTTGGGTTGACCCTCATTTTTGGGGAAATGGGGGGGAGGGGGGGGGGTAGCTGGTCTTTACCGCTGACAGAGATTGAAATATTTCTTATCTTAACCCTAAGCCATCAACAGAGTTGTGCAACTAATGGGTTCCCTTCCCTTGTAAACTGCACCCACCTTCCTCTCCAGCTATCACCTTACATAGTACAATGTCAATAATTATTATAAAATACATATACATTATGATAAATTTAATATATCAAATGTAATGAAGAAATGAGTAAAGGTGCTGTATTTAATGATCCAGAATTTTTCTTCTTTAATTTAACTTAACAGGACAATAAACCTAAAGTGCAAGAAGTTGAGGAATGTAGATCAGAGTCCGAGAAAAATCCTGAACCAAAAGGAGGAGTTATGCAAGACAGGAGAGATACAGGGCCAACACTTCGTAAAAGAGATACTCTTAGGCCACCATAACAATTTGTTATTTGTCAAGTAACAATTGAAACAGCATGTGCAGCAATTTATTAGGAGTCTCAAACGTACCAAGAAGCACTTAATGACACACATTCTAAGGAATATATCACTGCTATGGAGGAAGAGATGACATTATTAACTAATCAAGAAACTTTGACATTAACACATCTACCTTTGAATCATCAGGCTATAAGCTTCAAATGGGTATATAAAATAAAAAGGAGACCAGATGAGCGTATTGAGCGAGTCAAAGCACGGTTATGTGCAAAAGTATATTCACAAAAGGCAAGTATTGATTGTACAGTAACTTTCTTACTCATCATCAGGTATGATTCGATTAGTATACTTCTTGAACATGCAATGATTTATGATATGGAAATGATACAGTTTGACATAAAAACTGTTTTTTTGAACTACTTGAAGAATTGTTGATGAAACAGCCAGAAGGTTTCAAGAAGGTTGATTTAAAAATGGTCTGCAAGTTGAGGATGAGTTTATATGGACTCCAGCAGTCTCCACGCTCCTGGAATAGAAAATTCCTGTACTTTTTGAAGTAATTTGAATTCTAGTCATTGGAATCAAAAAAATGTGTCTTTAGAGCAATGATCGATGATGTTGAAGTTTGGCTTGCATTATGTATGGATGACAGAATGCTTATAAGTACTTGCTCAGAATTGTTGGCACTTGGGATAGGAGAACTAAAGGCACAGTTCTAGATTAAAGAAGATGACCGAATTAATTTATAAGAATCGAGATCAAAATGAATATAAAAAATAATAAAATGTTTTAAAGTCAAGAAGGATACTTTGAGAGATTGCTGAACAAGTTATCTATGCAAGATTATAAATCACAAGCAGTGCCAGCAGATCCAAATGCAGATTTACATTGAACTAATGGGAAATCTAGGGAGGTTCTCGACGAACCTTATCATGAAGCAGTTCGAAACTTGATGTTTCTTGCAATAGTGACACGTCCAGATATTGTGTTTGCCATTAATCAAGCCAATCGTTTTTTAAATGACATCCATTAAGAAGATAATGCGATATCTAGCTGGGACTAGGAGTTATAGTATTTGCTACCAAGGAAATCAACCTGAGTTAACTGTATATTCAGATGCTGACTATGCTGGGGATGAAACTACAAGAAAATCTATGACGGGATATATCATTCTTTTAGGAGAAGCACCATTCACCTTGTCATCTCATTGACAATGGTGTGTCAACTACAGAAGCTGAATATATAGCAGCATCTTCAGCAGCTCAAGAAACCGTGTGGTTAAGAATGATGCTCATGGAACTTGATCTGATTTCCAGTGAACCTACTACTCTCTTTGTGGACAACCAAAGTGCCATTAGGTTAGCTAAGAACTGTGAGCATCACAAAATGACTAAACACACTTATGTTAAGTACCAATATGTGCTCTAGTGGGTGGGAAACAAATGTTATAGTTGTTCTGTATGTGCACCCGCCTCGGTGGCATAGTTGGCTAGCGCGCGAGTTGTGTTGAGCTCCTTGACTGCTGAGGACGGGGAGATCGAGGTTCGAATCTCGGCCGGGTGAACTGGGGGTGGTTTTTCCTAAATGGTTTTCCACTCTTCCATTAGAGTAATTAGTACTTAAAGTGTATAACCCAAACGGGTAGTAAGACGCGGTGCTAAATATTATTATTATTATTATTATTATACCGTCCTCAATTCTCCCCTACCACCATAATCAAATGCTTACAGACAAAGGAGTTGCGAGAAAAAATGGGACAAAAGGGGGGGAAAAAAAGTGTGGTATGAATTTATTGAATCATTTTACTTAATTATATAACTAATACATTGATTTTTGGAACCTGATTAAATCTATTAAAATTATATAAAAATTGTATGACACCTCTTTTTAAATATCCTATCTAAATAAAGTCATATCAAGACTTATATACATGTTTATATGACTTTTTGTTTTCCTATCAGATAGCAGAAGCAGAAGCAAAATTAAAGTCAAGTCCACTGAGAATGAAAAAATTATATGTATTATCAGCTTTACTCATTGCTGAGAAACAAAAAAATTTTAAACGCCAGGTAACAGAGCATCACTTAGGTAAGTAAATTTACCAAATTAATTCATGACTCAAAGAAAATAGCCCCAACAGAAGTAAGACGTAGTGCTAAAAAAAACATAATTCATAATCAATTTATTCTCCATCTAGATGGCTGTTTGGTTTTTGTTGTATTAGTTATAGTTGCACTAGTATTGGTTGTCATAATAGTTGCCATTTATTTTTCATTGTAGCTGTGTTTGCACTACTAAGCAGCAAGGCCCTACTGATGTGAAATGACAGGTTTACTTTTATTATATATTGTTTGGCCCATACAAGACACAGATTAAAAATTCACAATGACAAAACCTGAGATAAACTGCTAATTAAATGGTAAATGTTTATATAGGTGCAGCTGTATAGTTAACTGTAGTTCTAGTTTTTGTTAAGTTACTTATAGCTTTTTTCTAGGTAAGTTTTATTTATTAAATTTTGAGTTATTTAACATGCACTTAGTGAACCCACTGGTTATTTCAGCACACTACCTATAAACTAACTTATATTTTAGAACAGACACAACACAAAGCTCTCAAACTTGATTAAATACATCACTTTTAAAGGGAAAACTTTCACTATACCAAAGCTAAGTTTTCCATCCATGCCGGGAATATAACCCAGAACGAATTCTTTAGTAGACAAACTAGATAACAACTTAGCTAAGGTGTAAGTAAATTCTAGTTGTTTAGTTAATATCATATAATTAATTTTACACTGGCCCTATAATTTGTTTATTATTTTAAAACTTAAATGTTTATACTTATCTATTGTTAACTAGTATTGACACTGTTGTGTATAATAAATGAACATTCTCTTAACTAGGCCTATAATAACAAACACGAGTTCAGTAACTATTCTACTTTAAGATTTATGAAGCCACTCCTCTGATGACGTCACCCAAGCGTCTTGTGCAACGCAACGTCTTAGTTAGTTCCGGTCTTTATCTCGAGTGGCGAGCATCTGCTCTTTGTTCTTTAATAGTTTATTATTCTTTCATAAATAAAACTAACAGGTTATGGGTTCAGGACGCTGTATTAACGTTTTGGAAGAAGATAAACATTGACTATTTGTTTTGTTAACGTGATAGGGCAGTGTAAATGCGGTAATATAAATATCGTTAGTGCCGCCTGAAATCACATCCATTAATTCAAGATGGCCGGCTTCTTGACTCATATAGAAAAGCTGGGAAAGGAAAACTATGATACATGGAGACAACAAATGGAAGCAATTTTAATTAAGAACGACCACTGGGAATACGTCGATGGAACCAATCCTAGGCCTAAAGCGGCTGTAGGTGCTGACGTGGAATCAATTGCTGATACCGCTAGACACGCGGCCACGTGGGACAAAGCTGACCGTAAAGCTAAAGCTGATATTATTTTAGCTGTGAGTCCTACAGAACTTTGTCACATAAGACATTGTGAAACATCGCAAGACGTTTGGCAAAAACTAGAACTAGTTTACCAGTCTAGAGGGCCTGCAAGAAAAGCTACACTTTTGAAAAAACTCTTGTTCACAAAAATGCAAGAAGGAGAAAACATGGCGGATCATCTCACGAATTTTCTCAACACAGTTGACAAACTCAATGAAATGGATATTCGCATTTCTGAAGAATTATTAACCATCGTGTTATTATACAGTGTGCCAGATAGCTACGATAATTTTCGTTGTGCAATCGAAGCTAGAGATGAACTACCGGACACAGAGTCTTTGAAAGTAAAACTTCTAGAAGAATTCAGTGCAAGACAGGACAAGAAAGCAGACTTAAATGGTGCGGGCGCTTTCTATGTAAAATCTTCCATAGGGCGAAGTCTAAATAAAAACAAACCTCCGGATAAAAACTGTGTAGGCCTACCTACAAATCAAAATAATAAAGTTTTTCAGATCAAAGGTCAAAGTGGTGTGCAAAATCAAAATAGGAATTTTAAAGCATCAAAACGGTTATATAAGTGTAACTATTGTAAAAAATTGGGACACAAGGCAGCCGATTGCTGGACAAAAATGGCGAATAAAAAGCAAGTTTCGATGGCATCAGAGCAAACCCATGCAGCAGCAGAAGAGATCGTGACATTGACATCATCTTCAGTGAGCACTCTCTGTGCGAAGTTAACGAGAAGAGATGACGTGTGGTGTGTTGACAGTGGAGCAACAACACACATGTGCCGCGACAAGAATAGTTTTTTGGAACTCACGCCAACCATAAGTCAGAAGGTTAGGTTAGCGGATGACAGAACAACTGACATTGAAGGCATTGGAACTGCAGTAATGAATGTTTCAAATAAAAAGGGCCAATTTGTAAAAGTGAGGTTAGAAAACACTCTTTTTGTACCCACACTTAAGACAAATTTATTTTCAATTTCAAAAACTGTTGAAAAAGGGCGAAGCGTGTGTTTTAATGCAAATGATGCTGAAATTGTCGAAAATGGTGAAGTGTTGTTAACTGCTCGTAAACGTGGAAATTTGTATTTTATCGAACCTTACATGCAAAGTGAGAGTTCGACACATGTAGCTAACGTGAGTAAGGCAGGCAATCTTAGTGAACTTGAAAAGTGGCACAGAAGATATGGACATTTAAATGCGTATGACTTGCAGAAACTTGTTCAGAAAGACATGGTTAGCGGTATGAATTTTAAGAAATCGGAAACATTTTCAACATGTGAAACCTGTATCTTAGGAAAGCAAGTTGCTACGCCTTTTCCAAAAAGGTCTGAGTCGAAGAGTGAAAAATTACTTGAATTAGTGCACTCAGATGTTTGTGGCCCAATGAGAGTGAAATCTCATGGTGGTGCTTCTTATTTTGCAACGTTTATCGATGATAAATCTAACTGGGTAGAAGTTCATTTTCTAAAACATAAAAGTGACGTGAAAAAGGCTTTTGAAACATTCAAAGCATTAGCGGAAAACCGTCACGAAAAGAAAATCAAAACTTTGCGGACAGACAATGGCCTGGAGTACTGCGGAAAAGAGTTCACAGAAGAAATGCGCATCGCAGGGATAAGAAGAGAACATACCGTAGCAGAAACTCCAGAACAGAACGGCAAAGCTGAACGCATGAATCTCACGCTGGTGGGGATGGCAAGATGTATGCTGTTGGAGTCTGGCTTACCAACAAGTTTTTGGGCCGAAGCGATTGCCACAGCTGCTTACATCAGAAACAGATGTCCATCAAAACAGCTGGAAGAACAAACCCCTTATGAAATTTGGTTCGGGCTAAAACCAAAAATAGGACATTTCAAGACGTTTGGTTGCAAGGCATATATGCTGAATAAGGCCCCAAATAAAGGAAAGTTTGACCCAAGATCCAAGGAAGGTATTTTTGTGGGTTACTCTACTGAATCGAAAGCGTATCGAATTTGGGACCCAGAAAAACAAAAAATATTGAGAAGCCGAGATGTAAAATTTTTGGAAAATTTTGAAACTGTCAAAGTTTCGGATGAACAAAAGGAGTGTGCGAACTTTGAACCTTCTTACTTATATGTTGATAACAGTGTGAAAGACCCTATTTCTAATGCTGATGGACATGTAGATAAAGTTCAAGAAAGTGATCCCATTGATCCTGATAGGCCTATTGAAGTCAATGAGAATTACCTCAAATCAGAAAATTTAAGCAAAGACTGCACAGTGATTGAGAATAAGAGGGGGCCTGGTCGACCTAAATTGATTAAAACAGGAAAGCCGGGACGACCAGCAAAACATTTTAATCTGGTTACGCCAAAACCTGAAAGTGCGAGCTTGATGTATGAAGAGGCAGTAAATCCATCTGTACAAGAAGCCTTAGAAGGACCTTATGCAGCTGAGTGGCAGAAATCGATGGAAGCTGAGTTCAACGCTCTGACACACAGCAAGGCCTGGACATTGAAACCACGCCCAAAAGATAAAGCTGTCATTGGTTGTCGGTGGGTACTCAGAACAAAGTATGGGCCAGACGGTAATGTCGAACGCCGGAAAGCTCGGTTGGTAGCGAAGGGCTATAACCAACGCCCAGGGATTGATTTCCATGAAACATTTTCACCTGTTGCGAGACTTAGCTCAATAAGACTAGTTGCTGCCCTAGCAGCTGAGTTAGGCCTTACTTTGTATCAGCTTGATGTTGTAATGGCCTACATAAATGGAGATCTTGACGAACAGATCTATATGGAACAGGCGGACGGTTTCATTACCCCTGGAATGGAGCGTCTAGTTTGTTCACTCGAAAAGTCCATATATGGCCTAAAGCAGTCGGGCCGACAGTGGTTCAAAAAGTTGCACGAGAGACTAGAAATTTTTGGACTCAAACAATTAGATTGTGACAAGTGTGTGTACCACATGAATGATGGTTGTGTGACTCTTATCGTGGTTGTTTATGTAGATGATTTGATCATAGCTACAAACAGTAAAGAAGCCTACACAAGATTGAGAGACGATTTGTCTCAAAACTTCCAAATGAAAGACTTAGGAAAGCTGCACTACTGTCTTGGAATTGAATTCAAACAAGATGAAAATTCAAAGTTGGTCACTATGTCACAGAAATCGTACATAGAAGATGTTCTCAAAAAGTTCGGAATGCAAGACTGCAAACCGGTAAATACCCCATTAGATGGAAACAGCAAATTATCCAAAGCCATGGAGCCATCTACGGAGGAGGAGGCAGAGGAAATGAGCGAAGTTCCGTACCAGCAACTCATCGGTTCTCTGATGTACCTCGCAGTATCTACACGACCAGACATTGCGTATGCGGTGAGCTCTTTGAGCCAGTACAACCTAAACCCCGGAAAAGGACACTGGGTTGCGGCGAAGCGCGTCTTACGATACTTGAAAGGTACGAGCAACCATGGACTAGTCTACAAGAGATCTGGCGCTGAACTGATTGGATACGTGGATGCAGATTGGGGAGGAGCCCTTGATGACAGAAGATCATACACAGGCTACGCCTTTCAAGTGGCAGGCTCTGCCGTGACATGGGAGGCGAGAAAACAATCCACCGTGGCTCTTTCAAGCACTGAAGCAGAGTACATGGCTCTTACGGAAGCAGCAAAAGAGACAGTTTACTTACGAAACCTGTTAAAAGAAATCGGGTTCTTGAGTGTTAATGCAATACCAACTCTTGTTTATTGTGACAATCAAGGAGCAGAAAAGCTCATGCATAATCCTGTGTACCACTCTCGTACCAAACACATTGACATTCGGCATCACTATGTGCGTGAAGTTTTTGAACGAGGCGAAATCAATGTGAAATACATTCCAACAAACAAGATGGTAGCTGATGTGCTCACGAAAGGACTGTTCGGACCAAGCCATCATCAGTGCATACAAGGACTTGGCGTGATAGACATTAATAAAGTTAACGCGTGTTTGAGAGGGGGTGTTGTGTATAATAAATGAACATTCTCTTAACTAGGCCTATAATAACAAACACGAGTTCAGTAACTATTCTACTTTAAGATTTATGAAGCCACTCCTCTGATGACGTCACCCAAGCGTCTTGTGCAACGCAACGTCTTAGTTAGTTCCGGTCTTTATCTCGAGTGGCGAGCATCTGCTCTTTGTTCTTTAATAGTTTATTATTCTTTCATAAATAAAACTAACAGACACTAAAGCTTATGCCAGAAAAAGTAATTCAAGAATATTTTTCATATTGTTGTGAATTACAAGTTGTTGAAATAGTTCCTTAAATGTTGCTACTTTAATTAATATGAATTGGAAGAGTAAATAACTAAAAGAAGTAAAACACATGAATATATTTCCATAGGTGATCAGAACAAGATGTTGCTTGGCTTACTAGAAAGTGACATAGAAGCTAACATTGACTCCAGGATGGTCGATAACACCTGGAGAGGTGCAGAGGCATACCATTTTTTTATGCTTGCTCAAAAACAACTATATGAAGGTTAGTGTTACATGAGCTATACACATTTTGGAGCTATGCAAATATATAAAGTATTGCATTAAAATAATGTCATCCTCAGTTAAAATTAAAAATTTTGTTCTATAAGGATTTTGATATGAGATGTTAACAGTTTCCATTAATTAGTTATCTACAATTTATAAAATGAAATGTTTTAAGATCCCAACATTGTCACTCACATTCATACTTTTTACTATAAATCACTGATTACTTTGTAAGATTTGTAATAATATTTACTCTAACAAACTCAAATTGTTTTAACGTGTCATGATTGTAGATGTTAGATATGACAAATATCAAATGTTAGTGAAAAATTGATTATTTTAACTCAACTTCTAATCACATATTTTTCAATACTCTTAATACAAAAATTTTATTAACCTTTACATATTAAGACATAAATATTTTATGTTCAAATATTATATATTATAAATTTTACTAAAATATATGTTTGTTATTAAATACTAATAGCTTAGTACTTATTTAAAATAATAATCATAATGATAATAACTATTTATAGTTTTTTTAACAACATCATAAACTGTTTTCAGCCTGTGGCTGGGTCAGTTTATTAAAATACTTCCATCCTACTATATCATTCCACCACTCTTACGCCTTTAATTTCCTCCATTCCTCTCCTCTCACTTGAACACTTCCTGTTGCCTGCTCCTCCCATCTCTTCATTGGCCTCCCCTGCGGTATTTTTCCCACATATTTCATTTCCAACATTTTCTTTGGCATCCTCTTTTTTGAGTTTGGTTGCAAACTTAACTTTGTTTATTTTCAATTCCTTTTAATAAACTTATTTATTTCTAGTTTTTGGATGATTCGAATTTTTTCCTGGTCCCTTCATGTTTGAATTATCCAGGTTCCATTAAGCCCTATCCTCTTCCTTGTCATCACCATCACATACCATATATTCACACTTTGCAATGCTAAATTTCAGTCCACACTCTCTTACTTCTTCATTGCGCTCTTGTAGTTGTTCCTGTACTTCCTCTTCCTTCTTCCCCATACCCTCAAGTCATCAAAAAACATCATGAATTTTATTTTTATTCCCCGAGTTTTGCTGCCACTTTGTTCATGACCATTTCCATTACCATTAAAAATACTAATGGTGAAAGGGAACTCCTCTGCTTCACTCCATTTTTTATTTGGAATCACTCGGTCCTTCCCTTCTCCATCTTAACAAAACTCCTGTTATCCTCATACATGTTATTCACTCTCATTACCACTCCTCTTTCCACATCTGCCTCCTCCATCACATCGCTTTCCAAACATTATTTCTATCCATGCTATCATATGCCTTCTTCACATCCATAAATATCATTACCAAGTCTTTCCTATATTCATACCTTCTTTCCATTATTTGTCGTATGACAAATATTAAGTCTATTGTAAACCTCTGTTACCTAAATCTGTTCTGTTCCTCTCTCCACCTCCCTTTTATTTTATCTCTTATTCTCTTTTCCAGAATTTTCTCATGTATTTTTGTAAAGTGGCACATCGGCGTTATCCCCCTATAATGTATACACCTCTTCCTGTCTCCTTTCTTGAAAATAGGTATTATAACTCCTTTTTTCCAGTTTTCTGGTACCTTGTTCTGCTTCCAAACCAATCTCAGCACCCTTTATATCCATTGTATACCTTCTTCACTTGCTGCACTTGTCATTTCCAGTCAGTTCGTCCATACCCGATGCTTTTCCTTGTTCCATCCTCCTCCACCTCTTTCTATGTTGGACCTCTTATTCTTCTTCAATTTCTTCCTGCCCTTCTCTTTCACTCTCATTCCTTTCCTCTTCTGTGTTGAACATTTTCTCAAAATATCTCATCCATAGCTCCTTTTCTTTCTCTCCTCCTCTTTCTTACTTGGCAATATAACGCCTTAATTCCTTCCATATCCCGTTCCAGCATTTCTGTCCATTTTTGCATCCAATCCGTCCTGGCTTCTTGTACAACTCACCTCGCTCTTTTCTTATTCTCCTTATATTCTTCCTCTAGTTGTTTATATTGATAATTTATTTTCACAATCCAGAAGGTCCTAATTTTGGATAGACAGACCAAATACTATTTAAATATTACTACAGGTATAAAATGGTGTTATTACAGAATTCTAGATGCAGATAATTTAATTACAAAACAGTATTTTCAAGGTCCAAGTTAAGATACAAAATGTTTTTGAGACAAGACCTCCAGCAGGGCTATTATGACCATTCGACGCAAAGTTAGTTGCTACCGCTAGTTAGCTTCAATTTAGAGGAAAAGATAGCGTTTGGGTTATTATGACCACCACACTTTGTATCGTCCGCTAGTTTTAGCTTCGACTTTGCTTCTAGCGTTAACGCACAGAATAAAATCAGTTTGCGTCAACAGTTGGCAACACTTTTCCAAAGAATATTACCTTTTAAGAAGTTAGAGGCTAGAAATAAGTTACATTTATTTCAAGAATGCTGGTATTCATGACTGGACATTATTCATTTATTTCTATTTTCCCAAACAGCTGATTACAAGTCACATTATTTTCAAGAAAGAATTAACCTAGCTTAATTTAATAAATCTCTCGCATAATTTTGTTTTCTTACGATTTGAAATGAAAAAATACTAAGCTTACATTATTCAATACACATAACTTATTGTAGTCAAAAAATCATGTGAACTATGCATTAAAATAGTAATGTCACACGGGGAAATGAATAAATTAATATGAAAAGTTGGCTAATAAAGAAACAATGTTTTTTGTAAGATGTATGCTTTACAACCCAATGCTTTATTCTTCATGTATTCATGTTGATACTGGAACAAGTGTGTTTTATTCCATTAATTTAAAATAATTTCAACAGTTTATAATGTACACTTCTCCTTATATTTAGGCCTATTTTAATTAAAATAACTTTAATTTACAACAAAACAAATATACGCCTTATAAAACTTTGTTTCAAAAACAACATTTATCACACAGTAGATTAATATTTTGTATTTTGGCTTTCTTAGTAGGCCTATTGTAAAACCGTTCTCGATTTTGTCAAGCCAAAAATTGAACGTTCAAAGATATAGGCCTACAGTAAGGTGTTTTAAATTTTATGTTGTTTGATTGAGTTGAGATTAGATAAAGATAACTTCCTATCTATACAGTACTCCACTTGAACATATATAGGCCGACTTTGTGCTAATTTTATTAATTTACAGTGTTGAAAAGGTTCTCATGTTTGAGATTGAATCAATTATGCGGTGTTAAGATCTTAGAAAATAAAACTAATTATTTAAAGTTGATGAAAGCGTTCAAAATCTCCCAAAAATTGTTTTCACACTGAATATTTTCGACAACTTAATGTCAGTCGTCCTACTAAGTTAACAAAAAAAGTAAACGAAAGGGTGGTTTGGATGGCTAAAAAAAATGCATCTTTTAATTAAAAGGAATTATTGAGACTTTAGTTAAGTGATTAAGAATATAAGGGTATTATATTTCTTTATAATGAGTTGTTTGCAATTTATTCACTTCAGTATAACTAGGCCTAACAACTAATTATTGATTTCAGATAAATTGAGTAAACCTTTTATGATTAAAAAACCTAGGCCTAAGCCATACCACATGTAAATATTAAGCTAGGGCCTATTTGGGTTTTTCCAGTCTTGGCTGCAATATTTCATATGCCTACAACTCACATTAATGTGGATAGTAGCTACTACTATATGTACGATTCAGTTTAAATAGGATTACATTATTAAAGTTTTGTTGAGGCTTCTTGAACAAATTAGTCCTGCATTTTTATTACCTTGTCAACAGAATGATAAGTGTGTTGATGGTGACTAATAATGCAATTTGATAGTGTTATGTTTCAAAGAAAATATTATTTTAGCATTCAGTATAAGCGTACTATCCCTACATTATGATATAGGCCTATTTAAAGTTAGATTTATGTGAAAAACACACAACAACGTTTTGGGATTATTATATTGGGCTAATGCGATGGCAAGTTTAAATAATGTAACACAAAACACCTAATAAATTACAAAAACTAGCAAACATAACCTCATAACGCAAACCAAAGGACAAGTAAAATGTCTGCGCAACTTAGCGTCAAGCAACTAGGAAAATATTTGCGCTCGCAAGGACATTGCTTTCGCAAAGTGGTCGGCCATAATAACTTTTGACGCAAAGTCTAGCGTCTCTCTGCTAGCGGTCGCAAATTCGTTTTGCGTCGTGGTCATAATAACCCTGCAGCTCTTGACTCTTAATTAACATAACATAATATAAAGACCCTCCAAAAATGTGTATTAAATCAATATAGATAAACAAAATGAATATTTTAATTAATAATTAGTTTTTTGCAGAAAATTAGATCAAATAAAAAAAGGTATGATTGGTTTTACAGGGCAGTAACAAAGTCGTCATATGCTTTATATATATCCATGTTTTAGTCTTTACTATCTTGTAAATTCAATAGATATAAACTTCATGAGAAACTCTTACTGTCCCGGTGTCTATGGGATATTATGTCCAAAAACACTTCAATGGCCATAGGAAATTTTGAAATTAAGAGGTGGTTGACCTGTATCCACGGTCGTATGGCTTAACGACGTTGCCTACTAGGAGATTTTGAAGCTATTTTGTGAAGCGGATTTCATCTTATCTTAATATACCTAAACAGTCTAAGCACATTATCACACTTGGATGCCATTCAACAGTAGAGAGGGAATAAAATGAAATGAGACATTCACCCTTAGAGGGTTCTTGTTTATGTATTCATAACCCTTTCCATCTTCCTCCGACCTGTTTACACAGTCACTTTAATATTTGTGCACTCATGTGTTAGACCGGATTACTTTAGAAAAATTGTGGTTTGAATCTCAGTTGGGTGTGCAGAAGGTGGTATTCCTTAAATTTGCTTTCACTCTCCTACCACCCAAACAAAGGTACATTTTATCTAAAAAGTTACTTTCCTCATCCCTATTTCATTAGCACAATTGATTAAACAACCTGGAAAAAAAATTGTGTACCAATAATATTATTATTAATAATACTAATAATATTGTAAGTGCCCTATCCTAAGGAAGTCAAAATTCTGAAAACAAATGATAGGACTACCTAAACACTCTATAATAGTTTATCTATATCATCCATAAAACCTCTTTTTTCAAACCAAAATCTTTCATATGCCACTCTTAAAAATAATAATTTCCCAATTGAGTATTAAAGTAGGACTTAAGGAACTATTACATTTGTATTCTTATCAATTACCTCATCAATTTTATTCGTATTTACAGTTCTGTGTATAGCCATTACATCAACTTTAATTCTGATAATTATTAATTATAACATTTTATGAATGCACATTTGTCCTTTCATTATAACGTAATATTCTGCCCAGATACACAAAATCATTCATTTATTCTAACAGTTTTCCATTTATACTAAGTTGACAATCATTTCCTAATCCTTCCTTATTAAAAACTATCACCTTAGCTTTGGAGACATTACACAAAGATCCATTCTGCCTATCGCCACATTCAAATGATTTAATGAATTCTGCATGTCACTTACGTCCTCACAAGCATCCCTCATACACTTATCCATGAAAACATTAAACAGCTATGGAGACATAACACAACCTTGTCTAACACCCTGTTTATTGTTAAACCTCAAAGCTCCATCAACCCTAATGCACTCTTTACATCCATCATACAACACCATAATTGTATTTACTAACCATGCATCCACATCATACTTTTTATCTAAGAACATTCTATAACATACTCCTATTCACATGATCATACACTTTCTCCAAATCAACAAATGCACAATACACTTTTTTTTACCTACCGCCATACATTTCTCAATCGCTTGAACTTTTATAACATTTAATTTATTTTAGAGGACAAAATTTTAAACGGTTTATGTTCCAAGTATATTTTTTAGACCAATCGTCCACGGGCTTTACATAAAATTCTGATATTGAATGTATTTTCAAGTTAACATTGGGGTGGAAGCTTACCCAGTATAAATGAGGACTTTAGGCATGATAAACTACTATTATTATATGTGTATCGAGTGTGAAGTTTTTTATATTATGGGACTGACTCTCCCTCCCTCCCTTCCTGTTCTTCTGCATCTGCACTCTGGCACAAGAACAACTTTCTTCGTCTGGCTGGCGCATTCTGTTAGGAAAGAGTTTACCGGCCATGACCTGTCACAACAAAGTGTATCCGGACTCTCACTCCGAAGTTGTGAGATGGAACTGAGATGTTTCTTCGCCACCGCCTGGTTGCCCCCTCCATGGATACCTTTGAAACAAGCGTATGAGAGTTGTAATATGATAAATAACCCATAACACGTACACTCAAAATACCATATATATGATTGACACTATAAATACAAGAACTAATAAATTCTAATAATGTGGGGCAGATGTATATACTAACGGTGAAATCATGTTGCTGGAAACGCCCAAACTTGAGGAAAGTGCCACAGCTGATGGTTCTACACTGCTTAGAGGAACTACAACCGACAAACATTTTACACCTTGGCCGGACGTAGAACAAATGAAGAGTGGTTTCCTTGTGGTAAACTCGGTGGCCGTCTGCTACGGCTAGTTGTCGCTTGGCCCATTTTTAGGAAATTACCACCTCCCCCCCCCCNCCCCCCCCCTCCCTCTTCCCTTGTAAATGTCCCTTCCCGAATACGTCAGCACTTCTTGTATAAAACAGCCATCTCTTACTTCACAGTTTGTATTCTATTGTAACGATTCGTCGTAGGAACAGCTAGGACGTGAACCAAGGATCAGCAAACTAAGCAATTAGTGATCACGATATGGGAGGCATCTGTCTCTCCTTGCCGAAGATGTAAATTTCACTATGCGTATTTTGATTAGTAATTTTTGTTAGGGTCATCGGGCTCTATCAGGGTGTCTAACAATACCGAAAATCGACTTGATTTTATTTTTGATACTAGAAATACTGAAATATACTGGAATTTTGAATCAAATACCCAAAAAATATTCAGCCTTTTTACATTGAGTGAAATGTTGGATTAAGCATTTTGAGACCCCTGATATTATTTGGACTACTGATAGTTCTATTTTGATCACCCTTCAATTACTCCCCCTCTGGTCTATCTTGTTTGCCTCACAATTAGTTGACCTAATAGATGACCTTGCTGTGGGGATGTTTGCCTAACTTGCTGACCTTTCTAATCTCAGTCTCTACACTAAGCCCTCCCTCCCCCCTCCTTACATACTAGAGAAAGAAACAAATAACTGTTTTGACTACACTAGCATTCAACCTCCCCCTTAACCCGTCCCCCTCCCCCCCTCCCCCTTCCCCAACATTTTCCAGCAGTAAACATTATGAGTGATGAGTTACTAGTAACTGCTCAAGCTTAACCGATAAAAATAATATTGTTTTTCCTTCCAATTTGTCAAGTTAAATTTGTTTTGGAGCTCCAATACTGTGTATTGGTGGTTCAGAACCAAACATAATTATAGGATGAATTAACAACCAGAACCCAGATCAGTAATTTAACACTTTAACTGAATGTATTAATGTTATAATGAGTGGATTAAAAGAAATAATATTGAAATTTAGTTAATATTTCTATTTCATATTAGTATTTTACCTATATTTATATTTCCTCTTATGTTCTTAATTTTTTACAAGATTGGGATTTGAAATTCAGAACTCGAAGGTGAATTGTAGATTTGGATTCTTCGTAAAATAGCGGATTTGATCCATCTCTAATCTAAACATTTAGGTACTTTTTATCTACACATACAGATAATTCAGATTCACGAAACAAAAATTACTATGGGCATAGTCTTAGTTAAACTATAATTGCAATTATTATATTGAAATGTTTACAGGTTTTGTTGATGCAGCAATGAAGACTGCACTACACCTGAGAGAGTATGATGATATTTTGGAAGCTGAAGACATATTTTCTATACTTGCTATAGCTAGCTGTGCTAATGGCGCTTTTGGTACATGTTCTAAGGCATTTATCAAATTGGAAACACTTAATGTAAGTTTTTTTCAATATAATCATAGAGTAGTGCACCATCATACTCTCCTGTTACCCTAAACTTACTAACATACAAGCTATTGTAACGAGCAAGGCGCAAAAATAATACTAGGATAGATATCAGCAGGGAAGCCTTATTTGACACATTCAAAAGTAGTACCCCAAGTATCATAATCATGTGAACTAATTAAATGATGAACCAGGAATACCACTCTCTTCATTTTCAGGGATAAGGTTGCAAGCGTAAGAAAGATGTAAAGAAAAATATTTTAACAATGACCAATTTATTATAACATAAAAAAAAGATAACATAGTCTATTTTGGCCACTGCAAACAACTAACAATAGAATAATAAATAAAGCAGTGGGCAAGTTAAATACTACAGCCTCAGCCTTCAAATGACATTAACGGTAAACAATAATCCAAAGAGCGGATGACTATCATAACAATATAACTCTTGTTCAAAAATATTGATTTTGGTTACCAGGCATAACTTAACTCTGCACTTAACAATATATCTCAACCTAACCATGAACAGAAACCTGACCTGTCATGGGTGATACCTGTGAGGCAGTAAAGCTCTGACATGTACCATAACATACATGAAACAAACATGTATATATTCTACTCTGATACTGAACATCACACTAGTAATATAAAACTCCTAAAATAGTCCCTCACAAAATAGGGGCAAATAGCAAATAGTTCTGCTCCTGAGCATACAAACTCGATTAATTCTAGGCATCGATATTGTCTATCTTTCTTACTCCCCAAGAATTGGGCAAGACATAACATTTACAATAATAATAAACGATGCCAATCATGAATACAAACAATACCTTCAATTTAACAATTTATATAAACGAGATATTTTAATTCCTAACCCTAACTATACTAACATACATAACCAAAAGGAATCAGTCCCAAAGACGCGCTAATAGAGCTAAAGTTCCAACGCTAGTCAAAAGCTTTCAAAATATTAAATGCCCCAATAATCATGATAATGAACATTAGTCTGTTCATAGGCTTCATATTACTATTGAGCTTAGTAAATTCAAAATAAGCAGTTTTTCCTAATTCTCAATTTTGTAAATAAAAAATAAATAAGTTTTCTGAACATGATTTCTAGTTCAGTACTAATTTAAATCCTAACCAATTTAAAAATATATATATAGTAAAAAATTAGCCAAAAATGACACCAACTTACATTGTTGTTAAGTTCATAGTATTTGTCCAAAATCTAAGTACAGATCACACTTGGGTCGTGGCTTATATTATTATTATTATTATTATTATTATTATTATCATCATCACTGCATCTTTCTACCCATTCGGGTTATACGCATGAGCAGTTAATACTCTTGAGTATAGCTCTGAGGGGGGTTTGAGAGTAACCTTGTAGCAAACATTTTACATCCAGTTGACCACTTAGTAATAGTCCATGGTTTGTTGTTGACGGTAGAACGGGCACATTCTCTGCTTGAATGGGGTAAGTATAAAAACTTAATTCAAAATCTTTATAAACATAATAGAGTTGAGAAAGTTATTTTAAAATATAATTTCTAAAATCACAAATGTTTATTCTATTTATTATAAAACTAGCTTATTTTCTTATTAATTTTCCTATTTTCAAGAAAGAATATTGAAAAAAAAAATCTTTTACTGTCTTTACCATTTCTTCATATACCAGTACACTAAAACATAATTTTCAACTACATACAGTTAATACAGTACATCATTGAGTCAATAGGGCATTTTAGTTATAAATACTAGAGATGGGCCACTCGAATCCTCAAATACACCGAGTTATGACAAGTATTCAAGATTCGAGGATTCGGTGGTCGAATCTTTCACCTCCTAAACAAAGCATAATATTTTGATTTTTGAATTCAAAAATTACTAAGGCCTACTTGAAAAGCACAACTTAATCCGTAATCATTATTTTGTCGGACAAAAGAGATACACATGAATAAAATCTTTTTTATATATATATATACAATGGTTAGGATTAGAAAATTTAACGTGGCTAATACCCTACCCTTCCACCCCAATTAGAAACTTGAATGCAACCGTTTCAACGCATGCTTACTTCTGAAACTTTCATCTCACAAACAATCTTGTAAATATTTTAATGAAAACCTTAAAGCTCTTCAAAAAATCAAAATTAGAATTTCAAATACACTCGAAATAAATAAAACAAATTACTTATTTTTTTAAAAGAAATAAGAACACATTACACACGATACAAAGTCAGCCGCCATGACGTATATGTTTACTTGCCAGCGGCCAAAGTGATGATTAAATAAACATGACTGTTAATTCTTACTACCAAACTGGTTTTAATTATCTACAACTATGCGAAGAACCCTAATTTATTTAATATGATCCTTAAGTTAGCTATTTTGTTGGATTTTATGAAAAATAAATACTTTCAACAGTTAGACACTGATAAAACTGTTTATTTAAACCTACCGACCTACATATTGTATATCGATTATTTGTTTAAAATTGATTCAGGAAATTTGATCACTTATTAAGTGCTCTCGAATTTTAAGAATCAAATAATGACGTGCTAATTCATAATTTGTTTTTAGATTGATTTTAACTAAGAGTTTTTTTTTAAATATGTTATAAAGTAATTGTAAAAATATTCAAATGTAGTCCTGCCTAATAAAACTAACACCTACTTTGGTACATTTTTCCGAGATTATGAAATATCGGAGGAGTATGTGGTATTTTTTATTTTGTAGTGCAAATATATTTCTATGTTTCTATAGAAAGATATTATAAATAATCCTATTTATTAATCTATTAAATTGATGCAAAATTTCGCATTTCTACGTTGTGAGTGAGGTCAATTTTTTTTTCTATACAAACAATGAATTTTAGCTTAAATAAAGGTACTTATTTTTTCAAATTAAAATAACACATAAAACTTATGTAATTTTGTACCTAAGTTTGTTTAAATTAGTTCATCGATGTCCTGCAAGTAACTCTGCTATCGCTTACATAGCCTGCCTTCCCCCTCCACGAAACCCAACCCTCAGATATTTGTCAACCTTCTATTTAGGCAATGTCGGGTGACAGGTACCAGGAACAGCTTAACACCCTCTTCCCCCTCCCCCCTCACAACCGTTTCACGGTTGGTCTTGGGTCATTAACCAGATTTATGCTTGCCAACACATCTTAGAAGTTTTGAGCATGTCCTTTCTAATACATTGAAGAACAAATATATTTTGGTTTGGTTGTGTCTCGTAGAGTAGTTAACTTTTTTAGGCTTTATCAAATAATGATTATCTTGTTGTTTTGATTTAAACTGTCAAATATTTTAACAGTAGATAGCTTTTTCATAGCTTTTGGTCATTTTTTAAAATGTTTTATCAGTAATGTTTGTGTTTTCATGATTGAACACTTACTCTACATCACACAATTAGGAGCGTCGGGCTACTATGTGTATGGACGCTGTCGGTAGGCCCGTCCAGCAACTTCTATGATACAATTCTACTTGCCATGAGGAAATCGAAGTTTATGACTTTCCAATCATGAGTTAAACAATTAAATGTACAGTCCCGAATGAATCACCCTACATTATGTGTGGCTGTCTATAGAAGAAACACCGTACTAGAATAGCATCTGACAGCTATAAACGTTACTTAAATTATTATCAATAACTATCAACTTATACTAATAATATAGTTGAACATTTCAATGTTTACCACAAACATATGTTTGTGATTATTAAAAGTTCCTTCCTAGTGTTCTTACTGTACTAAAAACGTTGTGTACAGACTACATAAACAGTTTACCACAGTGCGTGCACCACATGCAAGTTAAAAATAATATAATAGTAAACGGATTATTTCTTTATTTCAGAATAAGGCTCCTGCCAATGACTACAAAATACCAAGAATTAAAATTTACCTATATAATAAGTTACGGTTTGTCCATAAGAGTCATTTAAAGAAACACAGTGAATCCGAACAATGTACTACGCCAAATTTAAGGCATGTTTATAGAACCACAGTTTAGTTTTCATTCAAATATAACTAAAAACCATCAACTTTACGCGGAAATCGATCTGGGGAGTTAGCGCCAATGCTCTAATATCCCTGAACTATACAGGTTTCGTCACCTACTTTAGAGCTGTCAAAAAAAGCCACCGATGACTTGGAGCCAAGCGTTTGTTTGGCACCTTTTACAGTTTCCTTTGTATATTATTGGATATATTCGCAATACACATATTGTTAAGAATATGGTCGTTCACTTAATATTAATCTAAATATAAAAGAAAAATGACACCTCACTTTAATCAAGCCCCTGACATTTGGCTAAACTTTTGATTTTTAAATACATTAAATAAGTACTAAATGAACAACTGCAACCCAAACTAAACTATAATATCAATATGTTATGTAATAAATAATTGTAGTTTGTTGTCAACTTTTTATAACAGGCCTACAAATATTGGGATGAATTGTGTAAGTCATTTTTCTCCACATCTTACTGCTCATTTGGTCGATAGGCGTTAATTTACACTAATGGTATAGTGTTGAGAAAGCTATAATTGAGACAAAATGTTACTGGATTTGCATAGAGAAAGAGAAAGAAACCACACATAAAAACCCACTCTTAGTACACCCAGCTGTAGTTTGTACCTCATTATCTCCACGTCACTTGCAAACCTGACTAGATGAGTTTGATATTCTGTCCGCATGCCAACCGGCATGGAACTGTGACACTTCGTTTCTACATAAAAAATGAAAACTAAATGCAAAATAAATTTATAAAATTTAAATCCAAAAGTGATATTACATAAACTTGGGTTTATCGTGTGTACATGCTAATTATTCAGAACAGATACTGAAACATACCTCTTTGTATTGCCACTAAGCTATGTTATTGCAAGTATGGGCTAAAAACAACTTTAATACAGTCCAGTTTCAATAGAAAGGGCCTACCTTACCTGACAACTAGAAACTATACTAGATCTATCTACTTCCCCTGTATTGATAGGTCAAGCCGTATGATCTACAGCTGTCACTATGGATATACCATCATTAACTATAAAATAACGCTAAAAATTTATTTTATAACTAAAAGACCCTTTATATGACAGTTGGACTGTAGATGGATCGCCATAAGAAGAGTCTTTTAAAAGATATAAGATATATGAAAGACAACATTATCATAAATACATTTCTTTTTCTTTCGGCAGCTGTTGAGATTAAGACTATGTCAAAGTGACAACTGCAGAACACTTTACACGGCAGTTGACACAATATGGTTCTTCCTATTACAATTCGACTATATCTAGCGGTCAACAGAGATATGCTAGGACTACTCATCATCTTATGGAAGCAAAGTTAATTGTCTAGTTCACGAGTCCAAGGGCGGTACAAGTTATTACAGTCTGATTTTGGTAGGAAGAACAGTAGAAGCTAGTTACTAAAGCTACTAAATCAATTTTAATATATTCATTCACCAAGTCATGCTATCTTCAGCTGTCACTTTTAATAGATATTATCAAAACCTATAGAACGACTCAAATAATATAGCAAAATGCTATCAATGTTGATCGTAAGGAAATATGTTTGAATTTTCTAAACTGTTTTTCTAACAAAAATCATGGTATACTTACTCTCCATAACATCCAAAAAGATTTAACTGGGAAGGTAGGAATAAAAATTTGAAAACCTGAAACAAAGATTCGCGAATGTTTTTTGTCTTCTGCATCCTAAATGTTTTTGAAGAATGTTTAGGAATGTTTCCATTTATTTTATTCAACTCTAATAGGTGGGCAATCCAGAAAAGGCTTCAATCTAGTCTCGTCCTGTTTGCCAGTGACAAAGAGTTCGGGATTTGAATCTCGGCAGTTTATATGTAGATGCTTTATTCTTAAATAGTCTTTCACTGTTTATCACATAAATGCATGTGAACTGCATATTAATAAATTCTACCTTCCTTACCCCGACCTCCTTAGAAAATATATCCAGATAGTTTTGACAGTTAAAATGTTGTGGGTTACCGAAAAGTGGCCGAGCGGTCTAAGAACTAAGCCCTAAATGAAAATCTTCCATAGAATAGAATATTTAAAAAAAAATTATATTATGAGCAGGCAAATTTCTGCACAACCAAATATAGTGTTGTTGATTTTTTTAGGACATGAATATTGTGGTTTATTTGGTAGAACATAGTAATAATAGTAATATTTAGCACCGCGTCTTACTACCCGTTCGGGTTATATGCTTTAAGTACTAAATACGTTAATGGATTAGGAATTGGGAAGGTTGAATTAGAGGAAGTGAACCCGCATTTGCGTGGAGGAAGGGTGGAAAACCATTTAGGGAAAACCACCCCCAGTTCACCCGACCGAGATTCGAACCTCGATCTCCCCGTCCTTGGTGGTCGAGCTCAACATGACTCTCGCGTTAGCCAACTAAGCTACCGAGGCGGGTAGGTAGATCATAGTGTTTACATTAAAAATAGAAATACAATTTTAAATAATATGATGCAGTTTAAAATTCAAAAGAGTTAAATCTTTACCTTGTAGCTACAATTTTAATATACTAGCTACTAAAAAACAAAATTGTGTAAAAATTATTTTAAAAATTTGGATGGGATTGTCAAAGCTAGAAATCTAAAATTTGATACTACTTTATTAATTTGAAGCAGCTGCTCTCACATGCTAGTAATTTAAAATGGGTAGTGAAAAGGTTACTCCAGGAGAGGTGCATGAGTTAGGCTAGGCTCAGGCCGCCCCCATCAGTTCTTGACACTTTCAAGGAATCCAGAGATTAACCGGCTGACAGCATTCTAACAGCACTGTCCACTTAACCCCTTCCCCTTTGTACTTTTTTTTTTCAAAGCAATGCTTCGAAATAACAATACCTACTCACTGGCGAAACTAGCGACACCAGTTGGTGAGCATAGCAACTATGACTCACCCCAACCCTCACTCTCAACCCCCAAAACTGGAAAGGAGGTTCACTATAGCGCACACTTAAGCCATTAATTTCTATAAAAGCAAAGCGATTAGTACACATTTTATTAAATCTCCTGTTTTCATCCATGATTTTTCTTTTTTTCAAGTTCATTGTAATTATAGTTGAAGGGTTGTCCAGTGAAAATAAAGTAACATGTTTCACACAAATAGGTATTGTACACCATTATAAAATGAAATATGTATTTTAATAATGAAACTATACTATCATTCCGCAAGACTATACCACCAGCAAACAGTGAACTAATACGAATGAACAAGTCAGCGGCGTCCTCGCCTTCCTCAACACCCTCCTATGGTGGTCTCACATTGGGTTATTTCCCCTCTCCTCCCTTCATAACCCTTAACTTCCACAGTCCTACGGGAATCAGATTCTCTCTTCAATACACACAGTGCACAAAATAGGTGGCGATATTCAAGAATTATGAGTATTATGGAGTATTATGGTTTACACTTTTATGTGTTGTGTGCAAACAATATTTATAAATATAAGGAAAATAATTTTATGAAAAGAGCCGCAGTTTGTGAGCCTAGGTAGCTGCATATGGCTCCGAAGATGCATGTTCCTGACCTCTGGTCTGTCAACAAGGAGACATTTTTCTTCTAAGTTGACTGCTTAATCATGAAATAAAAAACCGTTTCGTTAGTATTTCCCGCTCATCTTATATTCCGCATAATTATTACTATAGCAAAAATGCATTATAGCTCTGTAGCTAGGCAGCTTAGTTTAATTTATGTGATCACAAACTGATGTGATGGCTGTCCACAGGATCAGATCTGATAGCTGAATCAAAACCAATTCACCCGGAAAGCTCTGTTGGCCAGCTTTTGATTTTTCATACCAGTTCAAGCAACTTCAAAACTAAGAAACCAAGAAATCTCAAAATTTGTATGTGTACTTAGAGAATCCTGAGTGTGTCCACCTTGGGAGCACTAAAAAAAAGCACTTTTATCAATTGCAAGCCTAGCTCATTACCACTGATACAGGTAGCTACAATATCAAACATAGAAAGCTGAAACTTGCCATATTTACTTCAATATCTTTATAAGGAAAACATCTTCGCTTTACGGACTAATTGTATTATACTTGGTGAAGGTTCCTTTTACATGTTTCTATCTTTCCTACACGTTCTCCCAAGTATAATACATTTACATCACAAAATGAAAATAGGTTTTCCTTATAAAGATATATATTAAATATTCACATCCAATGTTCATTTCCTGTGTTTGTCCTTTATGCTATTCATTTTACATCTTCCTCTCTAAGTGTCCTATCATTCTTTACAAATTTCCTTTTCCTTCCTTTTATGGTTTTTGCTTTCCTCTTTTAGGAAGTTGCGTTGTGTGTTTCACAATCTATACTGATGAGTTCTGGTCAAATGAAACCGATGTTTGGGGCTTGGGCAGTAACGATCGATTTCCTTGAAAAGGCAGCCATTACCTCTTTTTCCAGTGGCACCAATGCAAATTGCGAACTGTGTTCTTCATTTCATTGTAAAATCCATATTGTGTTTGCTCCTTTTATATGTTTCTATCCATTTTTCCTTTAACTTCTTCAAAATATAATATATATTTACTTCAAGAAATCTGAGTGTGTGAGCCTTCTGCAATTTTTTTTACTTTACATTTACTGCCTTAAGACACTTGATACCCAGTTCAGGTAGCTCCAAAATAAAGACACCAGGAATGTAGAATTTTTGTATACATAACTATTGAAACTTGAGGAAGTGAACCTATGGCTTATTTTCTACTCTCAGGTACATTTTAGTCCTGACTAACTAGGCCATTTTATCACCGGTTTGTGCAACTAAGATATCAACTAATTTATATGGAATTTTTGTGAACAGTATCTTACTATCTGTATGGGTTATCCTCACATTAACAATAATGGAGCAGAGGTAAGTAAGGTAAAATTTATAGGAAATTTAGTAGCAGAAGAGTAGAAAACCATTCAGGAAACTCCACCCTCAGTACGGCCAGCTGGGGTTCAAAGCCAGATTTCTTCATCCCCGGCAATCCAGTCTAATGCAACATTGATGCCATGGATCAAACGTTCACATTTGACAGAATTAAAAAATAATCCATGTTCTAGGTTGTAGGGTTAAATATAGTATTCCTTTTATATATATAGAACTTTACTATCAATAATAATTTTCAATCTCAAATCCAAAGATAAATTTTAGAAGAAATCTTAACCTCAAATTATAAGAGAAATTTCATGACAATGAGGAATAAACCATTTATATTACCTCCATATAAATGCAGATAGATTTTCTTTAAATTATACCTTGCTCATAAATACACTATTCGTGTAATTAAATTAATCTGGGATGGGTGATAAGAGTGGGTGAGAAATTGCTTAAATTTACACTATATAAATAAAGAAAATATAACTAATATTTTCATTTATTTATAGGTATTTTTTCAGGCTATCTTACTACCTATTCAGGCTACACAAATTTAACCATGCTAATTGTTTTAGGATGATCAAGGTAGAATTGGAAATATACCAGCATTTGTGTTAAGGTAAAATGGAAACAATTAGAGAAAAAAACATGCTTTGTACACCCAGGCAGTATTCGAATCCAGACCTTCCCATCAGTGGTAAATCAGACTAAATGAGCTTGACATCCAGCCTCCATGCTCATTGGCGTAGGTTTTATTGGCTTTGATACTTACTCTTTGTTAACAGTGACAGTTGCAAAACCTTTTATGATATTAAAATGTATTTGATAACATTTGTAACTTTTCTTACCTTTATTTTAGATGTCAAAGAATAACTCTGGATATGAGACGAACCAGAATATTTCAGTGTTACAGATTTGATACAAAAGCAAAAGGTCCTATGTTAGATTTCTGTGTCCAAGTGGTAATGTAGCCATTAAATTGCACTTTAATTTTTTCAACTTATTAAAGATGACATGGTTGGCTAATTGATAACTGGTTTGACAAGCATTTACAACTCTGACCCTGAAGGCTGAGATCCGTATTAAATTCCATAATTGGTAATGGATATATTTTAAGTAATTTTCCACACACTTTTATTTTTACTGCCTCACCACACTATAGACAAATGCTGATTAATTTCCATAAAATTCACCTTTCGTATATTGTATTCTTAAAATTTGTTTATTACAATCTACATTGTAGGTACTCTGAAAGATAAGACGCTTGTATTAACAAAAATTGTTGTTACATAGTTTAGGCAGAAAATAGTATACATGGAGGGGTATCGTTTTGAGGATTACATAAAAAGTACCAACAAAGATATTGTTGGTTTGCTAAAATATAGTTTTTAAATCTGTAAAATTAATCTTATTTAAACTTAAAAAAAAAAGCAAGTGCATGTAGGTAGGTTTATTCTTGACGTAGGATGTATGCCCCACAGCGGAGCATTTTAAAAATAGTACATTAAGAAAATCTTTTTCATTTTCCATCATAAATTTTCCGTCTTGGCTAACTCAGTCATTGCTAGGGGAGCTGTCTGAAATGGGAATGAAGTACCAAGAAGAATGGTCTGAAATGCAAAATGATCTGTGTAAACTATATTCAAAGTGTAATGTACTAATTAGCCGTTAGCTCTTACACTCAAAATACCTTATATATCATTATCACAATAATCCAAGAACTAATAAATTTTAATAATGTGTGGCAGATATAAACTCACTGTGAAATTGTGTTGCTGGAAACGTTCAAACTTGAGGAAAGTGCCCCAGCTGACTGTTCTAACCTTCCTGGAGGAAGTTCAACTCGCAAACATCTTGCACGCTGGCCAGACTTAGATGTAATGACGAGTCGCTTCCGTGTGTTATTCTCAGAGGCCATCTCCTAGTGCTAGTTGTCTTTTTGCTCATTTTTAGGAAATTACCACTCCTCCCTCCTTGTTGGTGTCCCGTCCCTAATACGTCAGTACATTTTGTATAAAACAGCCACCCTCACTTAACATTTTGTATTTTATTGTAACGATTCATCGGAGGACATACTAGAAGTTAAATGAGGACCAGTGGACTAAACCAGCTGTGATCACGATGTCGGATGCGTCGGTCTCTCCTCCTTGCCGAAGATGAAGTAAAGTCTGTGAATATGGGAACTTAATCTAGTACTCTTTGATCGGGTTTTCGTGATATATTTTACTATGTCCATAAACATAGTTTTAAATGTCAGAGTTCTGAGTAGTTTTTACGATATCCATAAGATATAGTTTTTATGTCAAAGTTTTTGACTTGTTTTTCTATGTCCATAAGACATAATTTTGAACAGGGAGTCAAACGGGAACGGATAACCGAAATTAACAGTTATTTTTAAAGAACCCTAACCCTAAAAACACTATTCTGAAGAACCGGAACCAGAATTTCAACCATTAAATAATTTTAGGTTCTTAAAGGTTCCTAGTTTTACAAAAATATATATAATTTTGATAAGTTGCACACTTTTTTTTTTTCCTTAGCTTAATTTAATCTTGAAATGTTGTGCTTTCCCCTTTCTCAGTAAGCTCGAAAGGGCTTGATATATATTTTAGTTTACTAATTTGTTTGTAACCTCTTTTCTAAGGTGATTAGAAAAGAGTTAATGACCTCTTAGCAAAACACACTAATGAGGCTAGATTCCAGATGGATGTCATGACGGTCACATTGTTCACTGTTTTCTCACTTTAATGTTTAAGCTAGTGGTTTAAGAAGAGGTATTTAGCTTTGATAAACTGCAGATAATACATTCCATAGAAATCAAAATACTGAAACTAAGAAATCATCTCTTTTTGACAAACAGTTCAAGTCTATTGTACTCAGTACTCCTTGGAAATTAAAACTGATAATCTGGCGGTTGGTTGAACAGCTTATATTAGAGGTAAAAGGAAAATGGAGGATGGCAAAATGCAACTTTAAATTCTTTCGCTAAAGTTTAAATTATGAAGTAGCTCAATGAATGTGTTCCTTGTGTACAGTGCAGAGGCAATTATTTTTGTTGTTAGAAGTGGTTTAAAGTTCAAATAATATTATTGATAGGGCGCATTAAAGAAAACCAGGTTTGGAAGTTTTTTGACTTTGAGGTTGACAGTGGTATATAAGATGCAAATTAGAAGGATTCACTATTGTTATTAAGGTGTGTTATAGTATTTTTTAAATCTAGTTATACTTTTGATCCAGAGTGTTATTTCCAAAGGGTTTACCACTTTATTTTCATGCAAATGTGAATACACTTCCTCTGAATATAAAATATATAATGTTCTTCATTCATTAAAAAACCATTATCAAAATTAGTACATTAACATAGCCTGAATGCTTAGTAAAAGGCTGTGTTATTATTTTTTTTGGTTTAAAGATCCGGAACATTTATTGTGCTCTAACTGGAACCAGAACACGAACCTTTAAAATGTTTGTTTAGAGAACAGGAACCAGAACCGATAAAAATTTCGATTCGACTTTCTGAATTTGAATATCAGAGTGTATGCTCTATTTGTGTATGTCCTTAAGACATAGTTTAGAATGCCAGAGCTTATGCTCTGTTTTGCTATGTCCATAATATGTGGTTTTGAATGTCAGAGTTTCTAATTTGTTTTTCTATGTCCATAAGATATAGTCTTAAATACCTGGGCAATAACCAGACGCCCTATACGGTATAGTCGGATTCAAGCTAGGTTGTAACCTTGTTACAACACGATACGGAAGAAGTTGTATCACTCACCTAGCCAGCCCCAGTTGACTCATTCCGACTCGTCTACAATAAACCCGAGTTGCACTCCACTACAAAATCCACATTCAACTGAGCCAGAGTTTGAGGCTCGCTGCTGGCCATGTTGGGAGAGCCTCCCCTTCAAACAAGTGAACAAGCAAACAAGTGAACTTCACTGAGCGCGAGCGGTGCGCACGCCGGCGGGCGTGTTCTAAAACTTCTATGGACTATATTTGTGCTTGTGACCGATGCTCGTGGACTAACCAGATTGTTCTGGAAACTCCCCCCCTATCCCTCCAAACACTGAGAACACATGATTACCGAAGGGTATATAATGGTTAGAGTCCAGAGTATAGTTACGCATTACACTCTGGGCTTACAAAGTGATATGCCTAACTATTAAGTAGGCTCGTCACTCTTTTCAAAATTCACTTTGGTATTAAAATATTGATCTTTCTAAATTTAATGTCCCGGATGACAGTTCATAATATAAATATTTTCGGATAATAAATTACTATGATCAGGTATTTGCTCTTTGCCCATAAGGCAATGTTAACTTGGGGAGAACTATTCTGGCTCCATTTATTTTTTTACGTTTAATTTCCTCATCATGGAAAGTTTACTGGTCTGTTGTAACTTACCAGAAAAATTCTAATGGATAAAAATAGAAATCAATTGAAAGAGAAAAATGAGACAGAAAATTAAGTTATTGATATAAATTATAAAGATAATACAATTAAGTTTACTTGTCATAAAGAGTATATAGACTATTTAGCAAAATTGTTAATAAAACAAGAATTAAGTAAAATTATTGATTGTGATCAAGGAATAGAGATTGTGCATTGAGTCAGGATTGTGATAAAAGAATTTTTTTTAATAAAAGTTAAAATGTAATACTTGAAATTATAAAAATGTGAGTCAGAAGCAACACATATGTAACCAAAAACAAAAAACCTATTAAAATACATGTATTAAAGACATGAGTTAAAGTTAAAGATGAAGTGTATAATACTGATAACAAGAAAATAAAGTTATAATTAAAACAAATGTTAATTGAGTTTATTTGAGAATTGATGCCTACCTATCCTTTATAAAAGTTTATAAGTTTGCTTATTCTTGTATTTCAGGAGCTTATAAAATCACAATTCAATAAACCATAAATATTTTAATACATATGTGTTAAAGAACATGAGATAATATTAGTTAAAACAGATTATACAGTGAGATAAGATATATATGTTAAACTCGACAAAAGTGGGATATAGAAATATAAAGAGGTTAAATGAAAGTTGAGATCTATTCTTATCAGAAAGTTTTGAAGAATTCCCTTGTTCCTTATAATTCTGGAGTGAAATTGTCACAAGTCCGACATGTTTCGGCGCTGCATAGGCACCATCCTCAGGTCTAAATGAGAAAAAGAGTTAACGTAAGTTGCGGTGCAAATACTCAATGTAATATTAACTTATATAAAACAAGTGAACCGCATATCTATAACTCTGGAAATGAAATATCATAATAATTACCAAAAATGAGTTCTTACCATGACGAATCGAATGGAACTGAATTAAACTACAAAGATGATGTGCAAATGTAAACTAAGAAGTCTTTTCTGGAAAAGCAAAGATTATAAAAGGTGAATGAAAACAGGCGGTAGGGG
>CABFOW010001140.1:0-34694 GCA_902141385.1 Timema californicum | reverse complement strand
GAAATTTGAACCAGATATAATGTTGCAAAAACCAAAGATATATAGACAAAAGATTGAATCAAGGCAGAATAGATAGATTCATAAATGAAAAGGGCATAGGAAGCGACCAGAAAAAGTTACGATATGCTAGCTTCATTTCTTGCATTATTATTATTATTAGCACCGCTTCTGACTGCCCGTTCGGGTTATACGCACATTTCTTGCATCCAGGACCTATTTAGAGTATTTGTTTAGTGTTCAGATAGTTTATTTTTACCGCCTTGTTTTCATTTAGAGGTTGGTTAAATGTGGGGCCGCGAGCCGGCAGGGAGGATAATTCTTGTGTGAACACTTTGTTAGTGATTAAAGTTAGCATAGTTCATTATCGTCTCTTTGCGTATATCTGTATATTTATGGTTATTAAATGGGGGGTCGCGGGCCACCCTGTGCATATATCTACAGAGGGCACTCCATCTATTGTTAGAACGTTAGGTTATTTAGTATTTCAGACCTTTGAACTTTATATTATGTCAGGTATTATTATAATGCTTCTACTGTTGTTTAGGTTTGGTTCTTGTGATCTTTACTCACCTTATGTTTTATGCTAGGGCATGTGCGGGCTCTTTGCCTTTAATTATGAAAGATATTTTTTATATTGAGATAGGATACCAATTTATTAGAGTTTTATTGTCATTCTCTGATGACACCATTTTGGGACGTCTAAATGTAAGGGGCTGTCTGTTGTTTGTTATTATTTTGGTGCCCATCTGGCCTTGACCCTTGTGTCTTGTTGCCCATCTGGCTTATGTCCTTGCTTAGTGCTTTAACTCTTATGTTCTGCTCCCTCATAGAGCTGTATAATGTTAATTGTGAAATGTATAACTCTCTTGTGCTTACCTCTGTGTGTTATTTGTGTGGGATAATGTTGAGGGTAGGTCACAAGGTTAAATCTTTAGATCAAAAAATGGTGGGAATCAGGTTATATATAGCTTTGTTCTATGACCTAGTTGGGTCTTTACTGATACCAGTCTCTAATCTTTCTTTTGTTCTACTTTTGTATGGTGCTCAACTTGTGAGTACGCTACTTGTCCAGAGTAGTGGCATGTGTGGTATTGTTTATTTTGTCCAGGCGCCTTCAGGTGCCGTTTGTATTAGTTAATGTTTAACTGTTTGCAGTTGTTATATTCTGTGTCCAGACTTGTGTAGGAATTTAAATATACTACAAAATCCAGTGCTAATGAGGAATAGATCGGCCATAGTATCTTTACAGCCTAAATTCCTGGTAGCTTGCCATTGACTATTATGGAGTTAACTCATGCTAGCACATTTGACTACCAACGTTGTAACTCTTTAAACTAAGACTGTCTAGAATTAGGTATTGTTAACTATAATTCCTTTAGAAGCTTATTAGGTTAGAGTCTAGTAGCCACAAGGCTGGAGTGGTGTTATGTATTTTTGCTTAACACTGAATTAGTGATTACTTCCAATTTAATCTGCTGTTTTGTTGAGGCACACACACCTTCATGTTAGAATGTGTGTTCTACTTTAACAAGTTACACCCTTTCCAATATAGACACAACCATACTTGTTATGGTTGCAGGTCAAACCTAGGTGCTTAACACCTAACGCCCCCAATTGGGGCAACAAATACTAAATTAACAGATTTAATTGCCATCAATAATCAATGGAATGTTTTGTATATGATCTCGTCTAACCATTTGTTTTACTTTCACCTTATTTAAATTTAAATAAACTGATTTGTTGAATTTGTATATCTCTTTTATGTTTGAGCCTTTCTATCCTTCTTTGCATATATAATTGTAACTGTACTCGTCTCTTCTTCTATCAGACAGAAGAAGTGGCGATACAATCTGCCTCACTCTTAGTCCGTGCACAAAAATAAAAGGAGCCATGATTTGGCTCTGTGATGAGACAGAGATTAAATACCCACGTTCAACTGGTTTGGCAAGGGATCTACTGTTACCATTCCCATCTTCATATTTGGTGTAATTTGGTTTTACTGCTCTAAGTGACTTACTACAGAGAAAAAAAGAAACCGACTGGATATCTTAAAACAAAAGGGAGATAACTAAATTGGTGCTTGAAATTAAAACCATTTGTAGTAAACACCAAGCTCAAGGACCTCACTAACTTATAATCACACTTGATGGAGTTTTGCTTGAGTCTAATGAGCTAGGCCTACTAGGCCTAAAAAGCCTCATTTAAGTTTATTGTGTTTGTACCTAATATTGTAAATTTAAAATGGTATTATTAATTTTTCTTAAACTGTAGCTTTGACTATAACCTTGAAACAATATATTTTTTTTAATGGCAAGGGGGGCATCAATTTTTTTTTAAGATTTGGGTTTGGCGGCGGGGGGAGGGGGGTGCATGACGCTTAAAAGGTTAAGAACCACTGATCTAGATGCAAATGTTCAAGTATATATAGTCATCAATTTATGAATAAACTCAAAACTAAACTTTCGTCAATATTATTACTTAAGGGGTATATTATAGCTTGTTATATATTGAAGAATAACTGGATCCCAGATAAACCAAGTCAAACTATCGAATTTAAAGTTGATTTTTTTTACTGCATTTACCTATAAATTTTGATCTAAATATAGCATTCGCATATCATACTGCTTTAATGTACTCAAATATACTCCAATCAATGGATAATATTCATTGCATCCCCCATCTCCAATTCTACATCATTTAGTAGTATGTTAATAAAAGTTTTATTCATATAAAAGAAAATTTTAAAAATCAAATTAAAAATATTTAACTAAATCACTCTAAATTATAATAACTTATTTAACCTATAGTCAAAGACAACTCATTTTTAATTGTGTGGGCTACAGTCATTGTGTTTTATATTTTTAAATGTTATCAATAATAAATGTCTAACTTAAGCCTATTTACCTTATTTTTTTTTAGACATTTATTTGATTTGTTTATGCTTGGATTTTTTTCAGATTTCTAAAAGTAAGAAAAACAATTATGAGTCCCTGGCCATGGATATTTTTACCAAACACTCCCCAAACAATGCAGATTCTCATTCCACTCAATCAGAATGTGTGACATGTGAAACTCTAATACCTGACTGGTATGTACAAAAATATATAATTATCTTGTTTTTTAAATTTAAATGTAACCTAGAAAAGAGCAAAGAAGGGTAAAGCCTATGCACTTAGCATAAAACTGTAGACCTCAAAGTTCACAATTAAAAAACACCAAAACACATATTTATGACATTTTGGGGTACATCAATCCCCTTCTTCAGCAGAAGAGTGTAAAACACCAACTGGACTATGGCATCATGGCTAGAGGTAGTTAGTTCATGGTCACTTATATAGTTTGTTGTTGCCTGTTTCTTGGGTGATTTTTTTTTTTGCTTGATTTTATAGTTACTTGTTCAAACTTGTGTCTAGACTCCTGGTAGATGGATAAAATTTGGTCTTTATTATATATTGAATTATTGAATTATTAGATCAACTATTATTTATTATTATTGTTTATATAGTTTATAATTATTTCCATATAAACAATATTAATAAATAATAACTGATAATTTAATAACTAAACATAATATAAATACAACATATTCATCTACCAAGATACAAGACACAAGTTTGAACGGAAACTACAGAATCCAAGGCCAAAAAAAAATCCAGAAACAGACAACAAAGGTATCTAAGTGATAATGATTTACCTCTAGCCATGCTGCCATAATCCAGTTGGTGCTTACTCCCGTCTGCTGAAGAAGCGGACTGATGTACCCTGAAAATTTCATAATTAATCATCAAGAAAGTAATTGTATCTAAAACGTTTATAAAATAATGGAGGTTAAGGTACATAAGAGGAGAGTATGCCAAGGAAGTTTTGAGTAGGTATACATTGCATTCTTAGGTTTTCCTCACAAACCATTTACTAAACATGATAAGTATAAGTGACACATAAAGAACTTAATCACCAATGAAAAATATGACATGTGTTTAAATTGAAAATATTTAATGTATTCAAATTACAAAATAATGACTCATGCAATTTTAACAAACCTTTGAAATAAATTTTAGAATCACGTTTTAATTTGATAAGCATTATGAACTATTTAAACCAATTAGTATTTTTTAAGGTTTTAAATATATGGTCTTAAGACAATTTAAATATGTTTATATAACAACAAAACTAAGTATGGCCTAAATGTAAGTCCAGTT
This sequence comes from Timema californicum, assembly GCA_902141385.1. Taxonomy (NCBI): domain Eukaryota; kingdom Metazoa; phylum Arthropoda; class Insecta; order Phasmatodea; family Timematidae; genus Timema; species Timema californicum. The sequence continues at coordinate 30,495 of CABFOW010001140.1, read as the reverse complement.
CAACTAATATGAATGGCCTTTTTTATTTAATTGTCTACTCCTAATTTATTTTTTCCCTTGTACTTGAAAGTAGCTGAGGTAAATTCTTGGATCAATTTCAATATATTTTTAGATACTGCAAAAACATTGAAATGTCACATATAACAATAATTTTATTACAAACATAATATTATATTAGGCACCCAAAAGGATAAAAAAAGAATAATTATTTAGGAAAAATATGAAAGGTATTTCAAACTTACTCTGAAAAAATGGCTTTATTAAATTAAATATTGAAAAGCGGATAGAAGAGCAAGGCCTACACACTTAACCAGAAAATTGTAGGCCTCAAAGCTCACAATTAAAATTCAACAAAACACATAATTATGACATTTTCGAGGTACATCGATCCCCTTCTTCAGCAAAAAAGATTAAAACACATACCGGTACTTAACTGTTACAGCATGGCTATAGGTTAATCATGGTTACTTGAATTCTATTGTTAACTGTTTATTGATTCAAAAACAATTTTGTAGGATTGGATTCTGCAGTTGTTCGTTCATACTTTTGTCTTTATTCTTGGTAAATGGATAGAATGTTGTATTTATATTACATCTAATTATTAAATTACAGTATTATTATTGTTTTTATAAAAAAAAACACTGACTTGTGTGAGTAGGCTTGTTTAGAATAAAAGGAGAGTGTTATATATTGGTGAGCAAGTTTCCACCTACGAAGATGGGAAGTATTGCAACTATTGGGTAGGGCTTGTATTACTCTAGTACTATATCATAAGTTAAAATCTGCATTATGCGTTTGGGCATGAAGTGCTACTTGTTTGTCAGTGTAGTTATGGTTGGGATCAAAATGGTGACCATTCATTTGTTGTCTGAGTGTTCCTGTGGTGAGGCCAATGTATCCAGCAATGCAGGAGTTGCATTGTAACTGGCATATAAGATTTTATGTGGATCAGTCATAGTGAACTTTAATGGGGTATTCCAGTTTTGTGAGCCTGTTGTTGAACGAGGTGGAATGTTGGTGAATTTTGCAGATACTGCATTTCAGTTTGTTGCATATGTAGGAACCTTTGGCCTGATATTGTTTATTGTTATTTGTGGCTGGATCGGGCAATTTAGGGTGATCCAAGATGTTGTGGGGACAAGGGGGGTGTTTGAATGTGATTCTTGGAGCATTGTTGAGAAGAATTTTTGTGAGAGGTGATGAGGTTAGGATATTGTAGCCTGTGTTTAGGAAGAATCTGAGTTTGTCTAGTCCTTTGTAATACTGGGTGGTGAGCGATATGTCATTGGGAGGTTATTTCTTGATAGGCTCTTGATTGGATAGGGCTCTGTTTATTTGACTCGTGACTATGTGCTTTGGGTATCCTTTGGCTGTGAAAGCTTTGAAGAGTTTTTGACATTACTTGTTAAGATCTGCTTCTTCAGACCATACATGTTTGGCTCTGGTAGCTAGGCTATAGGATAGATATCGCTTTACATTAATAGGATGGCTGCTTTGGCAATGGGAGTAATGTTGATGGTTGGTGGCTTTGGTGTGGACTGTGGTGTTTATGTTTCTCTCATGAAGGCTCAGTTCCAGATCAAAAAATAAAAAATTATGTTATGAAGCACTACAGGTGAATCTAGGGTACTATGGTTGGTTATTTATTAATCTGTTCAATAACTGTAATACCAGTAGATTAGTTTTATTCTATCCCTCTAACAAGAGTCAAGACACAAGTTTGAACAGGGAACTACAGAATCCAAGCCTACGAATTTTTTTAAAATCAAAAGACAGGTGACTACAAAATCCACTTAACCATGTTAAGTCATGTAGACACAGTCAAGTCTGTGTTTTACTGCCTTCTGCTGAACAAGGGGACTGATGTAACTCAAAAATTTTATAATTATGTTTTTTGTTGTGTTTTTAATTGTGAGCTTTCAGGACTACAATTTTTTAGTAAGTGTGTAGGCCCTTCCATCCTTTATTCAATGTTGAACTTTGCTCTACTAAATTATTATTATTAGCACCCCGTCTTACTACCCGTTCGGGTTATACGCACTTACGCTAATGTGCTAATGGTAGGGTGAATGTGAGATGAAATGAAGGACCTACAGTTTAACGTGGAATCCGAACCATGGTGGAGACCTGGCATTCCTGCTCTACTAAAATTTTAAATGGTTTTAAACACATTAAAATAATCTTTTTGTTGGTTCTTTTTATTGGTTCTTCTTCAATTCATTATTGTTTTGAACCATTACGCCTTAACTAGGCGTGTTCAAATACAAAAAAAAACAATAATAAATATAAGTTAGCAAAAAAGTTAGAGTGTGCTGAGTGAGTAAAAAGAGCAAAGAAAAAACTGGGCAAAACCTAACTGGAGCCCAGCACACGCAATAAGAACTATTGCGGGACTCATCCCTGCGGTCACCCTCAATATCAATAATATATGCCATTAATCAAGAACGTGACTACTCCTCTGGTTTGATTATTAGACAACATATTTTAGTTGCAGTATCCTACCTAAGGATGAACGAATGAAAAGGTAAGTACAAACATAATAGTCAAGAGATTTTTATTAAGATTCAAAAGATATGGTATACAACATATGCAAACTAGCGTCATGGCCTCATAGGGAGGGCGCAGAACGTATAAGTGAATAGCCTCGCTAATAAAAACTTGGTTAAGCCGAAACAACAATAAATGACTCTTGACAATAACCTTAGCATAAATGTCAATGTTCAACATAACAATATAAAGTTATATCCTGCCAGTCATCTTTCATCTCTCCGTCCCATAAATGGGGAAAATATAAAAAATCTCAAAACTACAAAAAGCTAACGTTGACGTTAGTCAGATAAACCAATATTAGCTCGCCAACACTTAACAAATATCCACCCATTACTTAGTCGTTATGGCGGCTATCATTAACCTCTTACACGCGCTGATGGTGCCTAATACTTTATGTTCAAGAGAGAACGATTAAAGTTAAATATGAACAGAGTAATTCAATAGACTGAATCTAATGACATTATATTTCAATAAGCAAAAGACAAAACCTAACATCTAATATGGAGTAATATAAGCTACGTTTGCTAGACAACTGCTTCCCAGGAAGATAGTAAAGTTTAAGTCCCTTATACTCGGAGAAAACATATAGTACTCAAAAATATTTATATCACCAGATATTCTACTTTTGCCCAACTCCTAAAATTAATACTCAACATAAACATCATGGGCAAAGCTTAAAGTTAAAGCCTATCAATATTAAAAATAATTATAAGTGAGGAAGATATATTATTGAAACAATATCATATTTCCTTTTTTGTTAAAATTTCGTTAATATCAGAAATAAATACAAGTCCAAAAGATATCTTATTGATAAAGACATCATATTCCAGTTCATTAAAGTTTGTTAACATCTGACATAAATACAAGTGAAAAGATGTCATATTGAAAATTATATCATATTTAATTTTTGTTAAAGTTCGTTAATATCATAAATAAATACAAGTCCAAAAGATATCTTATTGAAAAAGACATCATATTTCAGTTCATTAAATGGTTCAAAGATTAAGTCCACAATATTTGACGTCAATTATACGTGTAATGTTTAAAGTTAGAGTTTTTTGAAGATTTGAAATAATTATTAAGAGTCGAAATTGAACTTTGAACAATAAACATTATGCCGAAAAGGAATTTATCTTACATGGTTAATATCCGAAGCCGTAGCTAGTATAAGCTACTTCCAAAGCCAGTCCCAGAGTGGCGCTTAACCCACACAATCACACTTTTATACAGAAAGCACAGTTCACAGCACACGGAACGAAAGGAAGACAAGGGGGAGGGGGAAACCAAAGAATATAATGAGGCCTGGAATGTTCTACGAGCGTCTAGATGGCAGACTTTGGCACAGGTGAAGTGTTTCTTCTTCCTAACTGAAGATCTTTGGGTCGGAGAAGCCGTTGCTGGGCGTAGGAATAGGCGCGGTCCTCAGTATACTGGGATTAGTCGTCTGGTACGGGTGTGAGTGTTCCGATGGGCCGTTCGTGCGTGTAGTCGTGTAGCCAGGTCCGGCCGCAGATGGTGTCGGTATAATTGGTAAGTTGATTGTTTTTGTTTGGTTGCGGGTAGCTTGTGGCTAACAATGCTACAGTTTGATAAGTACCTTGTTTGGCAATCATAAGTTTAACAACAAGACCTTCAAAACAGCATATTATATTAGCCACTGTATAGTACTCTACCAACAAAATACAGCTTTAGTATGATAGAATTCAACAAATGCATTTATTACTGAAATAGATACCCGTTCTTTTAAATACATCCCGGCACAGCTTTATCTGATTACCAAACCCTTCCTTCACCTCTGACAAGACATCTTGTGAATGTGGGGAATGCCAGTTCTCCACCATGGTTCGGATTCCACGTTAAACTGTTGGTCCTTCATTTCATCTCACAATCACCCTACCATTACACATTAGCGTAAGTGCGTATAACCCGAACGGGTAGTAAGACGCGGTGCTAATAATAATAATTTTAAATACATAATAGTTAATGAATGTTTGCTTAATACATTATATAAAATATAAGTACTTAACAATCACAACTATCATAATAAATATAGTTTTCTATTAACTTAGTCAAATTGAATTGGTCTAAATAGACATTATACTGATTTGTGATGTTATTGATGGGCTGTGTTTAAGAATTGTTTTCTACTAGTGATCATAGTTCATGTTTTGCAGTGTAGGCTTTCAACAAGCATTTTTTATTAACAAAATATCTGATTTGGTCAAAAAAAGAACATTCCAAAATAAATACTATTTATAGCAATTATGTTATTTTAACCCCTGCTCTTAGTTACCACAAAAAAAACACTCCAATAGCTTCTAGAGAAATTTAATATCAGTAGATTATTTTCACTCTTTAGCTGTTGGGTCACTTTGCCAACCCTTAAAATGTTACTCTAATAACAATAAAATGTTATGTTAAAGAATGTTAAAAGTTAAAACTTTCAAAATTTTAGCATTGATTACTAATAATTATTTTATATCCATGTTTGAATCAATGTTCTTATCTAACTTTTATTTATAGATGTATTTTAAAAGTATATTTATTATTTAGAAAGAAAGAAATTCTATTGTTTTAGGTGTGGTGTGTGTCCAAACTGTGAGACCAGTTTCCCTATCTGTGTAGTAACAGGCAGATCACTTATGGATTTGTCAACTGTGTGGACTTGCAGTGTATGCAAACATAGTGCAGGGGAGGCTGACATGGTTGTTCGTAAAAGTTGTCCTCTGTGTCATAGTATTCTCCAAATTTAGGTGAAAGTAACTATTCATTATGTTAAATAATATTATTTGCTTTATATTTATATGTGATTGTAAATATTTAAGTGTATTTTTTTACTTGTTTTATTGGTTTTTTAACGGAAAAATTAATTATTGTTGTAAAAGCGCATATCGACTGCATGTGGCTGCCGCGCGAGGTGGTTCTCCCATATATGTGGAGAACTGTGCTCATGATAAGCAGAATAGAGTTTCATTATCCATTTTGCTGCCCATGAACCACCGGAATGCGACACTTCTGTCTTCAAATGAACAAACACAACACACTGCAATCCCTTTGCCGCGGTACACTGGACCGCTCCGATTTGGCTCAACATGTGCCAAGTTCGTTGTGTTAGTTTGTTCCACCGCGCGCGCCAACATGGTATTGACTTTCCACAGCAGCCGCACGCAATCAATATGCCACTTAAGAATAAAAATGAAATTTTTATTTTTAAATCTTTGTAGCAATTATGCACTAGAGACATGAAACTATTTATTAATTTCTCAATTTTTAAAAAGTATATGCCAGAATTAATACACCAACGCTTTTATGTAACTAATTTGGAATGTGTTAATTTAACTATGAAAAATAAAAAATGATTCTGAGTTTCTTTTGATCATCAACATTATCAACTGTTTCCAGCCTGTGGCGGGGTCAGTTTAGTAAAGTTCTTCCATCTTCCTCTATCCTTCCACCATTCTTCCTTATTTAATTTCTTCCATTTTTCTACTCTCACTTGAAGACTTTTGGTTTTCTGCTCCACCCATCATTTTCTTGGCCTCGCTTGCAGACTTTTCCCTAGATACTTCATTTCTAACATTTTCTTTGGCATCCTTTCTTTTTCCATCCTCATTACATGCCCATTCCATCTCAGTCAAGGCCGTAGCCAGGCCATAATTTCAGGGGGAGGGGGAGTTTTCGAGCTCAGGGGGCACAGACAGACGCTCAACTGCCACAGACAAAGAACAATTTCAAATATTAAATCATTCTAGGAGTTATCTAGAATTTAATGGCAGGTAAGAAATACCTTTAAGTGCCATCAATTTGTTTAACATTTAGAAACTTACATAGTCCCGTTTCCCTCATTATCTGAAAATGTATATTGAACAATTCTTAAATAATGGTTTAAATGGTAGTAAAGTTATAAGTGGTAGGTTGTCTCTGCCTATAAAATAGTTTTTCCCCAGGAATGACACCCACCCCCTCCCCCTCTTCTAGGTTTATTTCATTTTCCTCCTAATATTTTTGAGCAAAATATGTTTAAAACAACTTCAAATATCCTATAAAGAAATCGGATTAAAAATATATATCAGGTGAAGACCATTCTAAATATATTCTAGGTGAATATTAATTTAAAATTATCTCAGGCAAGACCTCTCTTATAGCGGCATGCAACTGACAAACGTTTGATGGTGGAAGGGCCTCTGGTGGAATTTCTTAGGTTTGGGAGGAGGACAAATCTCTCAAAACACTTTTTTGGCTAAATAAGTTATACCTTCATTCTCCACCACCTTTACATAAATAAGGTTTCCCCGTCATTGACCCATCTTGTATAATTCTATAGATGATTTCTTCTTTCTATAAAAAAAAGTTAGAAATTTAATAAATTGTTCTTGGCTAAAAGGTTGAATTACCCTTGCCCATGTAGTCCAAAACTATACACTATTTAAATAAAGACATTTCCAACATGACCAAATGTATGTATATGTGTGTGTGTGTGTTTTTTTAGGGGGGGGAAATGCTTTTACGCACAGTGTGTCGGGCTCGGTTTGGAAGTTAAAGTGCCCACAAGCCGCCAAGATTTGCGGCGTGATTAGGCTTGACCAAACCCCTACCGACTAAAAAACCTGACCCTCTTCTCCTCGCCACTGTTACTCCCCCACGGAACCACCGTTAGGTATTACTTCGTGGGGGGAGACATTAGCTGTTGTTCTGCTCTTCCTTCTGTGACTTGGCCTCTCCTACTTCCCCGTTCCCACCTAGATGTTGGCGGTGGGATTAGGGGTGTACTAGGCTCTTTCCTTCCGATTCTTTTTTCTTCCTCTCCTGCTCTTCGTGACGTAGACCCTTGAGTACTTCCATCGAGAACGTGCTTGTCGCCTCCCACGCTGCCTCTGATGAGAGCATCATATCCACCAAGCTTTCCGGCGTAATTTTTCCCTCTACTGCGGCCTCCAGCTTTTCACGCTGGGTATCATACCGCGGACACGTGAAGAACACATGCTCAGCATTCTCCTCTACTCCGCGACAAGTGGGGCACTCCGGAGAATCCTCGTGCTTGAACTTGTATAGGTATACCCGGAAGCACCCGTGTCCCGAGATCATCTGTGTCAAGTAGTAATTGACAGCTCCGTGGCTGCGATTGTACCACCTATCCACTTTGGGAATCAAACGGTAAGTCCATCTCCCCTTGGTGGAGGCATCCCACAGCCGCTGCCATCGTTGGAGACTGCTTCGCCGCTCCTGCCTCTTCAACTCCTCTGCGCTCAGCGATGTTAGACCTTTGCGACGATACAAGGTCTTCCGCTCTTCCGCCAAGACCCCAATCGGCAGCACTCCGGCGATAACGCACACCGCATCTTCTGATACCGTGCGGAATGCACTTGCTATTCGTAAAGCACTCAGCCGGTAGACTGGTGCCACTTTACGACGGGACTCCTGAAGCGTCAGTACATCGGCCCATATGGAAATTCCATACGTGAGGACTGACGTGACAACCGATGACAGGAGTGCTCTCCTTCTCTGTTTGGGGCCTCCCACATTGGGCATGAGCCGTGATAGAACAGCCCCAACCACAGCTGCCTTGGCACCGGCATGCTCCGCCTGCTGCTTAAAGTTGAGTCTCGAGTCAAGCATCACCCCCAAATACCGAATGTATGGCTGGGACGTGATCTCATGCTTACCCACTCGCAGCGAGATTGTCTCAATCTTCTTCCTGCTAGTGATCAACACTGCCTCAGTTTTGTGCTCTGCCAGCTTCAGGCCAACCGAATCCATCCACCGCTGAATCCTCGTGAATGTGACCTCAAAGAGGTTTCTGATGTCCTCCAGGTGTTTCCCTACAATGACAAGTGCAACATCATCAGCAAAGGCTACGGGTGTCACTGCTCTTGGTAGCACGAGCTTCAGGAGTCCATCATACATGATGTTCCACAAGAGAGGCCCAAGAACCGAGCCCTGAGGTACTCCCCCAGTTACCCGATACTCTTGTGGGCCGTGCTCCGTGTCGTACTTGAGGACCCGGTCAGTGAAGTAGCTAGCTACCATCTTCTGCAGGTATCCTGGAACATCCATCTCCGCTAGCGCCCCCATGGTGCAGTCCCACCTGGCTGTATTGAAGGCGTTCTTGATATCGAGCGTCGCTACTAGACAGTACTGCTTCTCACCGTTCTTCCACCTGACGCCGGAAATCGCATCCCTTGCAAGTCTCACCACCAGGTCAATAGCATCGAGCGTGGAACGCCCTTTGCGGAAACCATACTGCTTATCTGATAGTTTTTCTTCAGTTATTTTCTCGATTCTCCCGTGGATTATTCGTTCCAGGACTTTGCCAGCTGTATCAAGCATGCAGAGTGGACGATAGGATGAAGGTTCATCAGGCGGTTTCTTCCCCTTGGGGAGGAGCACCAGTCTCTGTTGCTTCCACTTTTGAGGGAAGATGCCCTCCTGGAGACATGTGTTATACATGTCCAGGAACATTCCTGGCACTGCTTTAATGGCTTCCTTGAGCGCGACGTTAGGGATACCGTCCAGCCCTGGGGCCTTCGTATTTCCAATTTTCGCGCATGCTCTCTTCAGCTCTTCAGCTGTCACCAGCGGGATCGTACCCTCCTTATCCTGCTCGATATGGTGGTCGCATTCGGGCTGCTGCGGAAAAAGCGCTGAGACGATCTTACTCAGTAAGTCTGGGCACGTTAGCGGGGGCATAGGCTGGCACTTAAGCCGGGTCATAACCACCTTATATGGCCTCCCCCAAGGATCCCCCTCCACCTCTACCAGGAGCTCATCCCAGCACTGTCTCTTACTGCCCTTAATGGCTTTGGCAAGCCGCCGCCGTGCCGCCTTGTGCTCCGCCTCCAGCTGATCGGAATTCGATTTCCCACGACCACGCTGGGATAGTCTCCTTGCTCGAATACACGCCTGGCGGAGCGAAGCAACCGTGTGGTTCCACCAATACATCGGAGGACGATGGTTAGTGGAGCGCTTTCGAGGCATCGTGGCGTCACAGCCCTCGGTGACCCGCCTCATAACCTCCTCTACTCTATGCGTGGCGCTACCCTCTCCGATTGGTCCGTCATCGAGCGCTGCGCGAAATAGATTCGGGTCAAACATGCTGGTCTTCCAACCAAGTGAGTTTGTCCTCTTTGGTGCTGGTTCGGAACTTTCCCGGTCGACCGATACCTCCCAAGAGATCAGCCGATGATCGCTATAGCTGTAGACATCAGTCACCTTCCATGAGCTGTTCCTTCTTCCAAGATTGCTGCTGATGAACGTAAGGTCCACAATAGAGCTCCTTTCTCCTCTCATGAAAGTCGGTTCTCCACCGCTATTCATTAAGACAACATCCAGACAGGACATTGCCTCAAGTAGCACTCGACCTTTTGGGTTTGTTTCCTTGCTCCCCCAATCAACTGCCCAAGCATTAAAGTCTCCCGCAATTGCCACGGGGAAGTGCTCTTTCGCGTCTTCAACCAGCCTGTCAAGGAAGTCAGTGAATTCATCGATAGTTAGGCTAGGCGGAGCATAGCAGCTGTAGAAATGGATATTCCCCAGCTTAGCTCTGACAAAGCCCTTCTCCATACTGCTGACAACGTCCTGAAAAGGGAATTTTCCGCAGGACCAGATTACAGCTTTTCCGGTAGAGTCAGACACCCAGGGTTGAGTGCTGAGTTGCCTATACGGTTCCGAAATGACCAAAAGATCTGGCTTGAGCACTCGCACCGTTTGCATGAGCAAGTCCTGTGCCGCCTCGCAATGATTGAGGTTGTGCTGAAGTACTCTCATCGACGATTTGCGGTTAGCGCCTGAAGTGCTTCCTTAAACACTGCGCACCTGCTGCTACCAGCTATGTGGTCGCAGTTCACCTCCTTCCCTTTTTCCGTGCACAGGATACAGCGTGCATCTTTTGTGCACTCGGCAACTTTGTGGCCGTTCTCACCGCATCCAATGCAGTGCCTGGATCTATCGACCTCACTCATGCATCTGGAAGCGATGTGTCCAAAGTGCCAACACTTGAAGCACTTCATGGGTCTTCTCACCTCTTTGATGCGGCATCGCACCCATCCAATGCGAATCTTTCCCTCCTCACCGATGATCCTCCGAGCAATTTCCGCTGGAAGCCTGACGGCCGCTATCTGGGTTTCCCCATACGCTCTTCGCAGTGATTTAACTGCTTCTGCACCTAACACACAGCTCTCACCTGCCGCTTTTTGGAGCGCATCTGCAACTTCCCTCTTTGTGGCAGTCTCCTCGATGTCCCTGATCTCAAGGTCGACTTCCTGTACCTTGCTCAAGACCTCCGCATCTTCTTTGAGCGCGTCTGCCATCAGCCTCCGAAGTTCGTCAGTCCTGGCACCACTCTTCTTGTTGAGGACAATCAGAAGCTGACCAGTGTTTGTCCTGCGAATCTTCTGTATGCTATCTCCGATCTTTTCCTCGGAGATATCTTTCTTGACTTTCCGGAGAATGTCAGCGTAGGACTTGCCTTCATTAGCACGGATCACCAGTGCGTTAGATAATACTACCAACGATGCCCGCTGCTTCTCTAGTTGCTTCTTTCTAACCTTTTTCCGCACTTCCTTCCAGCCAGGAACTTGGTCTTCCACAGGTTCGTGTGTATGCTGTGACTCCGTCGAGTTATCGCGCTGGTTCATTTCTTTTTTTGCCTTCTTTGTTTCCGCCGAGACCGGGGTTCGCTCTTTCCGTTTTCCGCCGCTCTTCATCGACATAATCGACTTCGGCGTCAAAGCTATACTTTGCGTAGCCATTTCCGAATCCATCATGCTCAACGATGGCGAAGTCTGAGCAGTTCCGTCCAAAGTATGCCGAGGAGCCAAGGGTTCCAGGACTTCCTCGTTCAGCTGCCGCATCCTCCTGAATGATCCAGCAAGGCTATGCGCAAGGGAGTGCGTCTCACTGTTGACGTTTCTCCTACCCTCTAGGTGCTTCAGCAGCTTAGTGATCAGCTGTTCGTGCCGCTCCCACACGGTTTGTCTCTTGATTAGTTGCTCGTCGTGCTCCTCCTTCATTCCACTTGTAGCAGATGAGGCCAAGTGGTCAACCTGTTCGATGTGACGGTCGCTGGCTGACGACATCCCGGAGCCCGTCTTTACACTCCCGTCGGACGCCGGTACTGAGGTATCCCTCCTCTGCACCGTAGACGTTAATTTCATACCTAAACTCTCCATTATTTGTTTTTTATTCTGGGTCTCTTCCCCTAGCTGGGTTTTGGTCCACCCCGAGTATTTAATTTCCCCGGTACCCGACATATCTGCCGGGCATCCCCCTATCCGCCACCTGGGGAGGCGCCCGATGCGGGACCCAGCAAACCCGACACGGGTGTGTGTGTGTGTGTATTACTGCTAACTTAAAAAAAAAGAAGTTAACATCCAGGATCAGAAAACTAGTTTAACCTTCACGATAACTAACTTAACTAAGACTAGTCTACACTACACACCTAACTCACAAAACTAAAATCATTCACGTGTCACAGTATTTATAACACTTTCCTATCTCCAGACAAGCTGTTCGAAAACTGCCATTATTTATATTTTCGCAAATAGTAGTTTGGATCTCCTTCCCCTTTTTCTACCTATCCTATCCTCGATTTCTGATTCTTCTTTCTTTGCCAACTTATTTATGAGATGTTCGCGAATAGTTTCAACTTGAAAGGTTTTGTTGTTTCTTAATCTTAAGATTTATCTACTTGCACAGCTCACCCCACATTCACAAATACTTCATATTTCCTTAGTTAATATGTTGTATTAGTCTATCAAGCTTTATTGTCCGACTAATGAACACAATCACAAACAATTTTTTTAATGTATATAAACAATAAAATGGTGGTAAAAGATTTCTATATACTTGTATCTTAATGTTTTCTCTAAACCGTGAATAAAATTCTTTTTTAGGGGGGGGGGGGGTGATCCCCAAACCCACCCCTTGGCCATGGCCTTGATCTCGGTCTTTCTTTCTCTACTATCTCATGTACTCCCTATACCGCTACTCTTTCCCGGATAACTTCATTCCTAATCTTGTTTCTCCTCGTGACAGCTAACATGCTCTTCACAAACTTCATACCCATCACCTCAACTTTCCTAGGCTCTCTTACGTTCATTGTCCATGTTTCTGCTGCATATGTGATGGTGGGTACAAAGTGCGCCCTATAAAACGGTTCCTTACACTTCAAGGGCACTTCCCTTCACCATAGCAGGACACACCTATAGAACAACTCTCCCTGCTATCTTTTTTTCAATAAATCCTCTCTACTTCCACCTTTTTCCTCAATCACGCTTCCAACCAAGATATTTTATGTTCTTTACTTTTCTCAGCTCTACTCCATTCCACCTTATAGCTTTATTAGTCCTTAGCCTCTTCCTTGTCACTACCATCTATTAACAATTTGTCATGAAAAATCTCATTCTGAATTCATAAATACCATTACCAAGTTTTCCCCATATTCATACCTACTTTCCATCAGCTGTCGTATGGCAAAGATTAAATCCATTATAGGCCTTTGTTCCCTAAATCCGTGCTGTTCTTCTCTCTGCCTTCCTTTCATTTTATTTCTTTTTCTCTTTTCCAGTATATTCTCATATTTTTGTACAGTGGCATATCAGCGTTATCCCCCTATAATTTTTACACCTCTTCCTCTCTCCTTTCTTGAAAATAGGTATTATAACTCCCTTTTTCCAGTCTTTCGGTACCTTGTTCTCCTTCCAAACCACTTTCAGTATCCTGTATAACCATTGCTTACCTACTTCACCTGCTGCTCTTATCAGTTCCACCGTCAGTTCATCCACACCCAGTGCTTTCCCTTGTTTCATCCTCTTCTGCTATTTCTTCCTGCTCCTCTGTTTCACTCATTCCTTTTATCTTCCGGGTTTAACATTTTCTCCGAATATCTCATCCATAGTTCCTCCTCTCCTCTCCTCTCCTCTATTCATTATTCTTCCTTCTTCAGCTCTCATTCTAACTTTTTGTCTTTTCTCTCTTCTCGACTTTCTTACCTGACTCTATAACACCTTACTTCCTTCTACGTCCTGTTCCAGCATTTCCTTCCATTTTTGCAACAAATCCTTCCTGGCTTCCCACACAACTCACCTCGCTATTTTCTTCTTCTCCCTATATTCTTCCTCTATTTCCTCATTCCTATTGTTAAAACTCATTCTGAATACTTTAGTCTTATCCTTCCATTACCTCTTATTACTTGTCCTCCCACGTACCTCCTCTGCCGCTCCCACCATACTGTTTTTAAACCTTTCCAATTCAACCTTTATACTTTACAGCTCATCCTTGGATTTTAAGCTTCTTGCCTTTCTTAGGTACAGCTCTCTTTCCTCTTTATTTTTTAGCCTCCAAACCCTTATTCTTCTTTCTGGTTTTACTACTTTTCACTTACATTCCTATTACCTTTATATGTAAGGTTTATCTTTTCATTCCTTCATCTATTATAAAGTAGTCTATCACTGTCTTTTGCTTCCCATCCCAACTCTAGTGATTTTATGACTTTCTCTTTCCTTCTTATACCAGCTGTTAGCCACTTTCATTTTATTTCTTGCATATAGCTCCATCAGCCTTCTACCTTCCTCGTTTCTTTCTCCCCTTACCTTCCTTCCCTAACACCTCCTCAAACATACTCTCTCTTTTCCTACTTTTGCATTCAGATCGTTCATTAATATCTGACACTTGTTTCCCATATGCCTTTCCATATCTTTCTCAAACTTGTCTTTTGAACATAAAAAGGTTTTTTAAATTATCTTTGAGTTTATATTTAGATATGTTTGCTAACCTGCAATAAGTTAAATAGTAGGTGTATTATAATGTTATATATTTTTTTAAGTATTAAATGATGATGCCTTAATTGTATGTGTTGACATTGCAATTTTAACAATTATTTATTTAAAAATAGGCACATTTTCTATGCTTCTTTTTGTGAAGTTAATATTAAATTTCAGTTACTAAAGTGTTTGAATGCAATTAAGTTGTAATGTTTGTAAACCACCGAGACCATGTTGTTGATGATGAACAATAAATAATAAAAGTGCTTCAGGCATTTTACATCAGTAGGGCCTCGCTACTTTGTAATACATGACATAGTGAATAAGATCTTGTCACTGCTTTTTACACTATTAAATAATTATTATAGTTCTTTTATTCAATTTTTGGCAAGTAATATAAAATATATAAGCCTAAAATGTAACTTTATTCCTAAACTAACTTATATTTTTATGTAAATTTGAATATTAAGCTGTAGGCTGATCTGGATAGATGAACTTATAGTTATAGAATTATTAATGAAATCAAATGATTTAGTATATACCAACACATTGTCTAGTGTTTATTTTGTGTTGGACAAAATTTAGACACTTTTAACATTATAAGGTGTTACACCAACACATGTCTACTTTAAAACTTTTGATTTTGCCTAAGTGGAGTTTCCATCTTGAATTTCAGTTAATTCAGTTACATGAATTGCTTTAAATAAGCCTTAATTCCTCATTAAAGGGTTGATGTGAATAAAACTCAGTATTGACCTTTTTAAAAACCATATTTGATTATTATTATTATTTTTATCCATGTCTGTTGCGATACTGTACCTTTGCTATCACATGTAGGCCTCTCATATAAAAGTTTCGAAATTTTGCCACATATTCACCTAATTGGTTTTCACTAGTGCCATCAACATCTAAACATGGTACTTATATTTACCTAACCAATTGGAAAAAATTAATTTACATTCACTACTTTTTCCATCCTGGTTCCGTTTTTAATTCAAGCCATATATTTCCCACTACTGGCTGGCTAGGCCTATCGTAGCTTTATATGCCTTATATTCTAACTTAAGATTAGGACAGGTACACCATTGAGTCCCCGGCCGTTAATTCATCACTGTGAAAAGGTAAACCCACATTTTACCAATAATCAATTTTGGGCCATGCTGGGAATTGAACCTGGAGCCCTTAACTTAGTAGACAAGACACGCTACCGACTGAGTTAAGGTTTTGGATAATTGGAAAAAATATAGGGACTCAAATAGTAGTATAAATAATAGATTGACATCTAATCTAAATTTTTAATAAGACCTGGTGCTTAATCAAATATGATAGATATATGGATAATATTTATTTTTAATTAATACATTCACGCAAGATTTATTAATGAAAATCTAAGAGGTGGAGATAAAGTTCATAAAGGAGGTATGAATTATGCCAGTATTCATACTGTTAGTGATGGTAGGTCATTTCCTATCAGGAATATACTTTGATGGTAGTAAAGTCATTATATATGGAATGTACTTTGAATAATGTTTGTAAATTAGAACATTAAGAATATTAAATATTTTCCCATCAGGAAAATATATTCATATTGTTTTCAATGTTAGGTCATTTCCTATCGCGAATATATTTTGATTGATGTTAGCAAAGTCACTATGTTTGGAATATACTTTGATTAAATTTAGAAATTCATTATGTTTTTGAACATTAGATTATTTCCAATCAGGAAAGATATGCATATTGTTTGCAATGCTAGGTTATTTACTGATTAATGTTAGTAAAGTCATTATGCTTGGAATATGAGGTAAATTCCCATCAGGAATATATTCAGCTAGTAGTTTGTAGAAAAATATTCTTTTGGATTTTGTATTTTCCTTTTTTTATGATACATAAAATATTTGTTGAATATTGGCAAGTTAGAATAGTCGAAGAGGTTATAATTTGCTCTGCCCATATTTTTTTTATCTAATATATTTGTTTGTGTATAGTCTGCATGTCTAGTTTTGCTTAGCGAGAAATTAGGAATCAAGAAAGTTGTAGCTTCCTTGTATTGCAGCTACCTGGTACATCTTATTGAAATAAGGGAGCAGTTATCTCCCTTGTACATCATATTTGCTAATGAAAATTCTGTTTTTATTTATCTTTAATATTCTAGTTGTTACTTTATGGGTTTCAAAATTATTTATATTCTTATTTACCAATAAAGTATATTTATTTAAAACTATCGTAACTTAATTTCTTTTTTTTCTTTTTGGGGTCCCGTTTAGTATTTTAACATGTCTTCTAACCCTTCCTTTCCTTTGTTTTAGTTTCTAAGATATCACCCTTCCTTTTACGGTTTTGGTAAAAAGTGGGTATTTCAACCTTAAGCAAGGCTAATTATTTGTGCTCAAAATATCACATAGGTTCCAGAAATCTTTACTTACAGAAAGGATGGAGTGGGATAGTTGTGAAAACTCTCCCCCACTGCTCTTATCTGCTGAGTGCCCTCCTGTGCTACTCATCCCATATTTCCTGCTTGGCTTTCAAAAGGAGTATTTTGTTTTGTTTAGGATATTATTTTGCATGTTTCCGTAAGTAGATGTTTGTAAGTTTTATCATACCTATTTTATTTTAAACTCCTAGTAGATAAATGTTAAATAAAACACCAACCAAGTGATGTGCAGCTAAACATATCAACAATTGTATTATCAAATGGATAAGTGTTGTACAGCTTACTGATGATAAAATAGAAGTATTGGACCAGACAGTATTCCAAGGATTACTTAAAATTTGTTTTTGTCAATTTGACTGACGACAAACCATTATGCGTCATTTGTTATGCAATGCCGTCAAATGAATCTATGAAACCCTCTAAGTTAAAGGAGCACTTGGAATTAAAACACATTATATATGGAATGTACTCTCAATCCAATATATTTTTTCAATAAGAGAAAAGGATTCACATATACAAAAAAAAGGTGTTCTAAGTTTTCTAGCACCTCTTACGTCGAAAATATTGTAGTGATCTCATATGACGTGTTCAAATAAATCACTGAAATCGGTTATCTTCACACTATTGCCAAAAACATTGACTCTGCCTGCTATGAAAATAATGACAGCCTGAGTTTATCAAAATCACAACAGAATAACCAGCTAATCATGTTTACATTATCTAATAACACAGTGTTTAAGTGTAGAATCTTGGAATATGGCTAAAATTTTGACCATACTGTCATAAACCAAATGTAAAAATGTAATCCTTTTTTAACAAGTGAATGACAGTACAGACATAGCAGACAGTGAAATTTAATGTGTTACATAAGATATGATCATAAAGTGACAATTCATTAAACACTTTTATTTGCATACCACTTTAAACAAGAGCAATATTTGAAGAAATTTTAAATTCAATTAATGATTATGTGATTCAAAATGGCATTGAAGCGCAAAAATATGTAGAATTAAGTCATGATTCAGAACAATCAATGGCATTCTCTCGTACTAGACTTTTCCTGAGTGTGATAGCACTGGACATAGTGTGGGGACATTGTACACTTACAAACATTAACTGTGGAAATAATCCAAGAATGTGCTAATTTAATAAATTGTATACAATTTCGCCCATTGAATTTTAGAACCTATACAATTCCTTTTACACTGCCCTTGTTGAAAAGAAGGATGAAGTTTGGTTATTTTTTTTTATAGTAACATCCTTTCACTTAAAGGAATGTTGTATTTTATTCAATTTAAAGACAGCTTTCCTGATATTAATTGGTGAATCGTTGTGGCTTACCTTTGCGATATTTTTATTTTTTGATAACTTAAATTTATACCTGATAGGGGTCTGCAAGTTTTGATTTCTTCATTCGAGTCAAGTGTTTCCAAAAAGCTCCTGGGTTTGAACTGAGTTCATGTATACAGTATTCATAATTTTAAAATGTTAAAATATAATATTTACTTATTTTAAATGTAAACTAGTTTATTTAAAATTTCACCAGTCAAAACAAACATAAAAATAAATACTACAACTTTAAAATATGAGATTTTTCTGAATGTATAAAAACAATCGGACTTCTATGCTGGGGTCCGGGGTTCAATCCCCGGTCCCGGCAAAAGTTTATCTGATTACCAAACCCTATCTTCGCTTCTGACAAGATGTGTATTAATCAAGACTTGTGAATGTGGGGAATGCCAGGCCTCCACCGTGGTTCGGATCCCACGTTAAAGTGTAGGTCCTCCATTTCATCTCACAATCACCCTACCATTACATGTTAGCGTAAGTGTGTATAACCCGAACAGGTAGTAAGACGCGGTGCTAATAATAATATAAAAACAACACTTGTGTTTAAAATAAGACTAACACTTTTTAAATAGTTAATACTTTTGAAAAAGTGATTTAAAAATGGAAATAGTAGTTTTTAAAATATAAATAACACTTTAAAATAACATGTGCTAGTATATGTTTCTATTGTTGAGGTTAAGACTTTCCTGTTTGCCTTACCCTTCCTTAACCTTCCCCAACTTTTGCTTATCCTTTCCTCACCCTTTGAGGCAACAAGAATCTACCTGGATCACTCTAGGCCTATTGTGTACCTATAGTTTGGCGGGTTTAGATTTCCTTCAAGTTTTCCCACCAAGTGTTGCTGGCATGGTGTGAGTCAAAGTTATGCGAACTTTTACCTGGAAGTTTCACCAAGTTCTAACCACTGAGCTACCCAGGAATCGTCCCATGCCCAGGGTCATAGACTGCTTTAAAATATGAGTAAAGAATTGCCCTAGGCACAGGACGATTCCTGTATAGCTCAGTGGTTAGAGCTTTGTCATACTAAGTCAAAGGTCCCAGGTTCAATTCCCGTATCCAGTTGTCATTTTTCAATTTTCAGACTATTAGTTTAAGTTTGTAATATCTTAAATTCGAAAAAATTCAGTATGGTTTCTAAATATTAAATTTTTAATTTGACTGAAATTATAATTTAAGAAAGGGACCATGTATAAATAGTAAAATAATGATTATTCAAGTGATCTACTTAGATATTTTTATTTTCATTCTCTTGTAATGGCAATGCAAATTGCATCGTCAATCGAGGATGATTCAAACTATATGAAAATATTAAATAAGGTTTACCGTCAAAAGTTGTTTTAGAGCTATTATGTAATGAATGTGAAATTTTATATTGACTTTAATAATTTAAGCTACTAATTATTTACAAGTGAAACTGTCGATATCATATGAATTAAATAACCTATACTTATCATTGCATTTTAAAAATTGATCTATAAATACATTAAGAGGAAGCTCGAAAATGATAAACCTACAAAACTGTTAAGTAGTTTTAAGGTACACGAAACTGTAGAAGACGCCATTAAAAACATAATTTCTGGTTTTATCTTAGGATTCATAACAGTTTACTTTTCCAACTAAACGTCACTCTTTATTTGCAATCCGCTAAAAGTAACTTATTTAGCAAGTTGCTAAGTACCTTTGTTTCCTCATTTTTTACTGTCATTAGTTGAAGCTCTAATTTAAAATACTTTTATTTATTTTAGGCTTGGATTTGATTGTAATTTAATTTTACTGTTGAGTCCCTATGAAACACACTTGATCTCTCACAGATCGGTGGGTGTATGGTACACAGCTACCAGTCATTAAAGCTCTCAATAGTTTTAAAATCTGGATGGCTTAATTTTTTCTAACATTCCAAATGTGTTCTCTTTTAATGTGTAGCTTGGAGCTGTGGGAATATTTACATTCTTTGCCAATATTATTTTTGTAGTATTTCTCCTTGAAGATTTAGAGTAGAGCATAGACTATTGTTGACTTCTGAGATAGTAGTTTTAGTACTGCAACTTGATTTGTTTTATTTGATTTAACATCAGGAAAGTGAAGTTTTAAGAACGAGTAACTTATAAAAACTGATGTTAGTGGCATTCTTTATTCCAAATGGACGAAAAAGTTTAGTGACAAAGAAGGATTTTTTGCAACGTTTGTGACACAAGATTAGTGTAATCAAATAAATCCAAGGTTTGTCCCAACATACTGTAACAATAGCCCGATTTTGGTTAGAAGAAGAGTTTAGAAAATTCAAACACATTTCTTTGAAGACAATATTGATAACATTCTAGTATATTATTTGTATTATTTTATAGGTATTGATAATATCTATCAGTATTGACTGCCACATATAACATGAGTTTATGTAAGATTATATTAAAATTGTTTTATCAACATTAGTAACTATCAGATAACGTTTTTCATACCAAAATTAGGGTATATAAGGAACAAGGAAAAAGCTACTCCCACAGAGGAAATTCCTGTATGGCACCAGCTTCATCTAACCTTGGGGCTGGTAACTGTAAAATATGGGCCCTATAGATAATATGAATCAGACTAAACAAAAAATAATCAAAGTCGAAGGTCAAATCTCCTTCACTTTGACACCCTTAATAACCTTCGCATCTTCAAAACATTTTGAAAGAAGAAAATTTAAACATATAATAAATATATTTGATACATCTCACTAAATTTAACATGTTTTAACACATAATAATTTTCTGAACAGTTTCTAAATGGTATTTCTTACACTAAAAATGACATCCATTATAGGAACCTGAGAAAAATGCTCTAAGACTCTACTAGCCCCACAGGGATCAAAATATAAACGGTCAATATGGCAGCATCCCAGAAAGGAGTCCCACAACTGAACTGTGTGATATAGGAGAGCTCTTTCATTTAACAGGGTGGAGAGTGATGGATTTCGGGAGTCTTGTAGTTGCTATATTTACCAACAGATAGGCCTGTTGTTACTTTTGGCAGATAGTGGTTTTATTTCGAAATATTGATTTAGATAAAAGTGGTGGTAAAGAGAGGGAGGGCTGTTTTAAATATTAAACTTCAAGCCAATATTTTTTATTTAAAATAACAGTTATTTTTTCTCTAATTTAAAATTCAGTTTAAAACTTGAAATCTAAACTTTAATTGATGAGTAAAAATAAAATTTTAAATAATATTTGTATATAGATAGTTTGAAAAACCACAATTTAAGATAAATTTAAAAAACCGCAAATGATTTTAAGTAATGGTTATTTAAATATTCTGGTCCAGAGCTTAGTTTTATTTCAAAAGGGTGTTTCACCCTTTTAAGACGCCACTCCCTTAATGTAAGCTTGGATAAAGCTGATAATTAGAGTAAAATATCTCATTTCCAATATCACCAACATTATATTGTTCAAAAGAAAAGAAATTGCTATTATGTAGCACAATGAACTGACGGTCACTACTCACTGGTATGAAGTAAATAAAATATTCTACAGAGCTTTGTTGTTCTGTTCTTGTTGTATGCAGTGATTAGTCCTGTACATCATCTATAGGTGTATCGATGTGGGAACTAATGAATCCTAATAGAGCGACTATTTTTGTGCATTGGCAATGAATCATCTATGATTATCATGCTGATTAATTGGTGACTTTTCTTGATATTCAATGATTTTGATTATGGACTTACAAAACAACTATAACTTATAACGATAACTAAAAATCTATTAACACACACAAACAAAGGTAAACACGTAATGTGCAGGCCTGATTTTAATAGACGGTCATGGAAACAAAACAATTAAGGGAAAGGGAGGTGCGCAACATAGCCTCAGGAGGGAAGGAGAGACGAGCGGTGGTGCCTCAGAAAGGGAGGAGAGACGAGCGGCTGGGCCTCAGAAGGGGAGGAGAGACAAGCGATGGGGCCTCGGGATAGTTGGAGAAACGAGGGATGGGGCCTCGGGGAGGGTGGGGAAAACAGTGCTGGGGCCTAAGAAAGGGTTGAGAAACTAACGACTTAGCCTGGGAAGAGAGGGTAAAAAAAACTGACAAACACTATTCAAACAGCTGGTGCTGTTTTAACTAATATAATTTTACTGCTCTCATATTGCTTCTTAATGTTTATTTATCCAAGCGATTAATAAAAAATGTCTTGCTTTGGGGCCCCTGATGCCTGGGGGGCCCCCAGCGGACACATCACTCGCATAGGCCAAAATCGACCCTGCTGGTTCTTCAGCATTCATTGTACAGTGTAAGAGAGACTAGCAAAAGCAGAGATAATTTGGACTTTAACTTCAGATTTTTCAGCTTCTTGATCTAATGAAATTGGGAATACATTTCAAGATATGTCTCTTGGTGTAGTGCATAAGAACTTTTCTATATCTCCAGGAAAAAATGAATTACTTTATTACAGATAGTCTTGGACCTTATTTAAAAGGAAAGATGATTGAAGCCGTTCTGCATTCACCTTGCTACACAATCCATTATTATTAAATCATTAATAACGCTGGGGGGTGACCTGGTGGTCTAGGAGTAGGTGTCAGACTTCTGTGCTGGCGGCCGGGGTTCAATCCTCGGTTCCGGCACAGATTTATCTGATTACCAAACCCTTCCTTCACCTCTGACAAGACATCTTGTGAATGTGGAAAATGCCAGGCCTCCACCGTGGTTCGGATTCCACGTTAAACTGTAGGTCCTCCATTTCATCTCACAATCACCCTACCATTACACATTAGCGTGTGTATAACCCGAACGGGTAGTAAGACGCGGTGCTAATAATAATAATAACGCTGGGAAAAATAGCCTTAATTAATGGTTAAATATTGCTCAAATTCCAGTATTCAGGTATAGTCAATTCACCTGGAGACATTTTCCTTGGGAAAGGCAACAGGCGAAGATCTTGTCAAGCATATCATTAACTTAGCTATTGACTACAGCCACAGACAGTCATTGCTCATGATTTAATCATTGTCTCATAAATGAGGATATAAAATCCAAGCACATTTAGCGGCTCCTAGACTTAGGCTCATGTATGGTTCACATTGTTCATAACGCTTTCCAAAAGGGCCTAGAATAATTTGGAATGGACACCAGCACTTTAGTCATTGAGATTTACTATTATTTCAAAGAATGGCCCTCCAGATGGTAGGAATTTTCCCAAATCCAATAAAAGTGGTCCTTGCCTAAACATAGGTTTAAATGAAACATGTAACTTAGGTGACTGACAATGACAGAAACAGACAAAAGAATCGTAGAGAAATGGAATGCAATTGAGTACTTCAGGAAGTTCATCACTCTAAAGAAGTCAAAGGAAATGTCATCCCACCAATA
The DNA here is from genome assembly GCA_902141385.1 of Timema californicum. Classification (NCBI taxonomy): domain Eukaryota; kingdom Metazoa; phylum Arthropoda; class Insecta; order Phasmatodea; family Timematidae; genus Timema; species Timema californicum. The sequence continues at coordinate 7,065 of CABFOW010001140.1, read as the reverse complement.
TCAGCCTTTAACTAATCTTCTCAAAGATCCTATGACAACAGCTATGATAAGTTTTGTAATATCTAGCGCACAAGTTTTAAAAGATCTGACAGGTACACTACAGAAGAACGAGAAGCGAGACCCTCGCGCAGAATGCCTATACTCTACACAAACCCATGATAAAATAAAAGTTTCTACTCAACAAGTACGTGGTGTCAAACGTTTACGATCTCTGGCAAGACGATCTCAACGATATGCGAAGTCTCAGCAAATACAACGACGGTGCCGTGTACTTTCTCACCATCATCGACGTGTTTAACAAGATGATCTGGGTGAGGGCACTTCCCTCCAAGACGGGGAGTGTCGTGAGGGACGCCTTTTAGTACATTTTCAAACAAAATTGATGTAAACCTCTAATTTTACAGAGGACGAGGGGAATGTATATCACGTTTAGTCCAGCAATTTATCAATAAATAAGGCGTGTATTATTCCACCACCCACAATTTGGATGTGCGGGCAGCAACGTGGAACGATTTAATATAACTCTAAAGGGGCTTATGTGGAGTTACTTTACCAAAAATAACACGTATCACTTTGTGAACCAGGACCTCATCGACTCTTACAACGGTGAAAAATATTACAGTATCAAGATGACGCCCGTCGACGTTTCAGAGAACAGCGTGTTCCGAGTCGGAGAAAATCTATACGGTGACCGTCGTACAAAACACTGTATTGAGTAAAAAAAACTCAAAAGTCTACGTCACTGTGATTATCAGCAAAGCCAAAATTCTGTCAGAAAAGATCTACAAGAGCAAATGGAACGAAGAGATTTTCAAAGTCGCCAGCATCGTGTTGCACCAACCTGTCGTGTTATAGATTAGCCGATCTTGCCGGTGAGGAGGTGGCGGGGACGTTTTACGAACAAGAGTTGCAGCAAGTACATCTTCCCGACGTTTTCAAACTTGATAAGATTATACGCGCCAAAGATAAAGGAACCAGCAAGAAAGTTGTACGTGCAGGGGAAAGGCTACTCCTCCAAGTTTAATTTATTGACTCCTGCCATGAAGGATCGGTCTTGCATCACTTTGCCGAGCGACAGCTATATGGGGTATTTTACAAAAAAAAAAAATACCATCACTAATTTCATCACGCAACTCCCATACCGTCTCATACTCTACGGACAGTGGGAGGTCGCTCCGGCCGAATTTCGGTATCCTTGCTCTTTTAAATCCATACCAGTGGGACAAATCATTATTTGGTACACCACGAAGGACAAATATGGCATAGAGGACGTGTAAAAATATCATATACCGGCTAGAAACTACGGTGCTATACTCGATTTGATCAATGTTCTCAACGTGAAAACTTAAACAAACCAGGTCCTATTTTCTTACTCTACTCTGTACAATAAAATTAGCATCATAACGAATCCTCTGAAAATATTAAATACTGACACTATTTATCAAGCTATTTCTGCAACTCGGGTATGAACCCGGCACTAGCTTTATAAAAACAAGAAATGCGCCATACGTCGCCAACATTCTACTAGGCTTACGCTCACAGATTTCCATCTACACCCACACCGTCGATCTACAGCCCGTTGGTGACATTGTGGTACCATTTTTAAGTGTCGTAGGCATCAACAACTCCAATTATGTCTACGGCACGAATAAGACCATTAGCTATACTCAAATCAATATAAGAACAGACACGGGTGTGTCTGTGCCATTTGAGGTTTGAAAAGTGTGCGTGAAACTTCATTTTCGACGCTGACCAATATCAACTGTCCCTATCAAAGATACTACGTCAACCAGGCTGGAACAGGAATATCTTCGATCCACCATGGTGTTCCATATCAACACGGCATGAAATAGGAAGTGTTTTCAGTGGTTTGTTCAAGAGCTTTGTATCGTTGTTAAGAAGCTGTGGCAAAGCCATTGCAAACAGGCGCTTCATACAGGCATCGACATGCTCTCCGACGTTGCTAATCAACGTTATCCTCTAAGAGTGGCCCAAAGCCAGTGTGCCGGTGAGGCTGCAAAAAAACTGAAACGAAAGGAGCAGAAGATTGACACACTTATGACAGGGGGATTGAACCCCGGATCCCCAGCACAGAAGTCTGACACCTTACCCCTAGACAACCAGGTCACCTCTTCTGTTGTTGCTCGACATAAAAAGTTCATTAAGAAGAAGAAATAAGCAATAGATATTTTCAGTTTAGATGTTTTTTCTACATCCGCATTCCTGCGAGTGTGATAGCAGTGAACCCGATCTCTTTTTCGTTCCACCGACCCAAACTAGGTTTTAAGGCGAACAATAGATCCAGTGCAAACAATTCTCTTCCCTCACTATGGTACTCATCGAATTTACCGTTTTCAGTCATGGTGAGTTCTATATACAGTCACTCTCGATTCTACGACCTTTCACGGTGCCCTGGAAAAGGGTCGTTATTTCGAAGGGGTCGTTATTGGAATTTTAACAGATTTTGTTCCACCCCTGACCTTCATACGAAAAAATTGCATTTTTTAGACAATACGTGAAAAAGTAAATAAAATAAAACCTACCTATTTCTTGAAGAAGGTACTCCTTTCACTAATTTCGTCAAAATTATAAGTTCGTATCAAATTTTAAAAAAATAGCGTGGGTCATCAAAAATTGTTCACAAAATCCAACCAAAAACGTAACCAAAGCAAAACAACAATGTTAAAAAATAGCATGGGTCGTAAAAAAATTGTTCACAAAATCAAACCAAAATAGTAACCAAATCGAGAATCGAAATAACAATGGCAAAAGCAAGCCTGGCGCGTGATGTAGCGGCAGTCGCGAGCGGGGAAACATTGTCTTGCTTGTGGGAGGTGGTGGACAGAGTCAAGTGATATTGGCTGGCATTAATGAGGTGGTGTCTTTTTTATACCTGATCCACCCCAGTTACTAGTAATACAGCGCTCACAAAGATAATTGCAACGCAGCGACCTAATAAATGCCGATTTCTTTAAACTTTTCAACCTTTTTTCCCACTATTTTTCACGGTTCCCCAAAAAAGGGTCGTTACTTCGAGAGGGACGCTATTCCTGGGGTCGTAGAATCGAGAGTTGACTGTAGATCTTTCACAGATTATGCTATACCTCAAGATTAAAATAATTAAACCTGACGGGTGCTTTCACCGATGTGGATCAAATCAATCGCATCAATAACTGGTTGCACTCGCTATTCACAGGTAGATTTGTTTTTAAACTAAAAACTCGTCTCATAGCCCAGCAACATATATACGAATAGATCGTACATCGAGGCGTTGCTCAATTAAATTAGCGAGTTCAAAAGAACGCATCTGACCTGTGGCCTATAGTACACATATAACCCCAGCATGTTTTAAGAGGTTAACAACACCCACAAGGGATTTGAGGCCCATCGTAGTCCCTCTGCAACAAGTAGGATGTTAGATTATTTGGAATATCTACACTGCGACGTATTTAACCAAGGGAAATACCTTTTGAATAGTACCGAGCTCAGGGTCAAGTTGTTACGTTCCAGAAACTCTTTCAGTCTCTTGGTTACAGCTGCAATCACCCAGTTTATAGCTCACATAATCGAGGCCGGTCTTTTAGAGTGGCGTGTCAACGTAGCACCTTCTGTCCTGTTGGCCCACGCCAAAGCAGTAAACGTCAGTCGCGCAAAGTATCGCATCACCCGAGTGGAAGTCAAAACGCTCACCATTCCTCCGGGAGTATAAGGGAAATCTCTGGACAAAGTATTTACAGGACAGTTACTCAAACGTTGAATTGTGGGATTCAGCGTCCAACGAATACATAAACAATGAGACGATCAACATCCAGACGTAAGATATTAATAATTTCTCGCTGTATGTGGACGGTGAACAAGTTCTGTCAAAACCTTCGCAACCCGATTTCACGAATGGCAATGGCAATTACATCATGTCCTACCACACGCTTTTTTCTGGAACGGGTATCCATTTCATAAACGAGGGTAGTGCTATCACACAAGGGGGCTACCCTAAATGGAATCATCTCATGCCTTTTGATCTCACACCTAATTTGTCCGCCCACATGACATCGCATTGGAATTTGACGCGACATGGATATCTGAGCATAGAAGTGAGCTTAACACAGGCACTCCCCGAAACCGTAAATTGTATCGTGTACGGCGAGTTTGCCAACATCATCACCATCAGCAAGGACAGAAACATTCCGAGTGATTTTGGAAGTTAATATTAGCGACGTTCCGCCTCTTTTTCCAATCATTTAAATCATGCACGCCATCGTGGATTTACAGAGCTACATCGACGACAGTAAAGAGTTTATCATCAAGGAACTAAGTGTTTTTTTATTTGTATGCAGTATATTACTTCATCATTGGGTGTTCAAAACCCCTAAGCATCGAACCACAGATCCACACACCAATCTTGGAACGCATTAGGTGCCAATATTTATCGACAAGAACGGTGGGGGAGAATACTTTGACAGTTATGGTTTTCCACCCGCATAAATTTGCATTTAGCATTTAAAGGGGGGGGGGGAATCCCACCGGTCCCAAAACATGGTACAACTTCAAGGCATATCCTCAGACGTTTGCGGCCATTACTGTCGTATGTGTCTGTTCCATCCCGCCCAAATCATATATATGACACCAAGGTTTTGAGACATTAAAAAAGGCATTTTTCAAGACGTCAGATTCCTGCCGCCCATCAAGAGGCCTCGTCCAATCAGCGTGCCAGCAATAATAATGAGAGTCGTTCAAGCAATCAGACATCATGGAAAGCCAGCCGTTTGCACCCGCAAAGCAAAGCCGGTGAAGCCACTCACCATAAGCAGTATTTTCAACACGCTTTTTCCACTGGATGAAATTGACGCCAAACGAGTTGTCTGCATGAATGACATCAACAACTTCACGCCCTTTTTCCAGCTAGAAATATGTATGGGGTATTGTATGGTGTTTAACCGTAAAGAGTGGCAAGAAACTGGGCAGCTAGACGTAGGTCATATCAAAATTTTTCAGCAACATAGCCTACATAGAAGATTACTCTTGACTAATCATGAAATCTCTCTGAGACGCATGTACGGTGACCGTATGGTTGTCGTCAGTGAGAAACATGACGTTGGACTCAAACGCGTCGCCTATCTCGCACCTTGCTGGGCACGTCTTTGCTATGTGTTGGACCTCATCGAAGTCGCCGTCGACCTACGGGATATTATGTGGTTGACACCCATCGCCTGCAACGATTTGACACATTAACAAAGACCGTGGATGTCATCGATCTCGAACAGTCTACTGTGAGAGCACACATCATAAACCTGGATATGATCAGTGCTACCTACTATACACGTCTAGACGTCGGTTTGGACTATTACATGTTGGATTGTGAATTAAAGACCATTATACTATCACATCCAAGATACATTGGAGCAAAAGTATGAGCGAATATATGCATAATTTGTGTAAAAATGTATAATATGTGTATTACAAAACGTGTTTTTTTAAGCAAAACCTATTTCCTCTGCGTCCATCACCCGTGACCTCTGCCTGTCTTTAAATGCCTGACCAACAACCCTGCGTTAGGTATAAGTCATCCAACGAGAGCTATTCATTTATCTACATGTAGAGACGCCAATCTGGCGTCATGTATTAGTCATCACCCTTGACCTATTCTTGTATCGACAAGTCTACCAGCCACTCTGGCACCGGGTATCATTCATCGGCCTTGACCTAAACTTGTATCCACATGTCGACCCACCACTTTGGCACCAGGTATGAGTACAGAAATATATTATACATTCTCGTACTTTGGCTGGATCTTTCTCGGACGCCTTCATGAGCGACATCGCCCCTACAATACGTGCAGGATGAGAAGGGCCGTAGTAGATGTCGTCTAATAGGTCCAATAGGTGCTGAAAGGCAGGCACCCGTTTTCATCCACCATTTTCAATCTATTCTGTTTTAAGGAAGGGCGTTGCGATGGTGTAAGTGCTTTGTGTTTGGGCATCGAACCTCTAATGGATGCCAAGCGTTTCGGATTGACAAATTCTTTTGGAACATTTATTTTTGGGAGTGCCGCGAGATACTCTCGCCACCCCAACGACTTGCTGTCTCTTCCTGCTTTGACCAGGTTTTTGACTAAATCCACAATACTGGATCCATAGAGAGGCGTGTCGTAAATACTCACTTACCCGCTTGCGTCCCAAAAGATATCGCCTCGAGAAATAATATGTTATAGTAAGGTTTCGGTTTTTATGTGCTTGGACGCGTACAGTATTAAGTTCTGCAGGGATGGGAAGCGCAGACACTTCTTGTGGCAGAGCGCGCTGATGCAGATAGTAGTGTAGCACTTGTTGGTATAAAGTCCATTTAGACTTATCGAGTCTTAAACAAGTGTTTTTCAATGTCCTTGTCCAGCTGGGAGACCACTAGATTTGTGGCCAATGCAATTTGTTGATGGTGTTGTTCTAACTGTGTAATGTTTTCGTGGACATCAATATAATCTTTTTCGTGTGTTTCACTGTCTACTTTTTGAATAATGAACCGAGTACACCGCTGATTAAAGGCACTAAAAGTAACGGTAGAAATGCTCCCCCTTTCTGGTCCATAAGTGGCCTCTTTCTTCCAACACTCTCCTCGTTTGACCAGCTTGCGCAATACCTTCTTGTGAGCACGTAACTTTGTCTTCTACGAATTTTTCAACAGAACCCTCCATTTTTAAAGTGCTGTAGGCACACTCGCAAAGAGAGTAAACCAGTTTATTGTCTGCCATTTTCATCAAGGAGGAACCGTAGCTGCGGGTTCATGTGATGCATTGCATGCAACAGGGGGGCTTGCTTTAACACTTTGGGACTCATGGTTATGAAATGATCTGTAATTTGGAAGTGTCGTTTTTTTATAGCCTTTGTATGATAGGTACATACATGCAACACCCGACATTTGTGTGGGTTCTTTATCTGAACCATTGGGGTGCACCGTGCTTGAAATCCAACAATATATATCCGAAGGGATTACTTGTAGCATCAGTCTAAGCCTCCTGTAAAACCCTTGGTTTTTCAGGACAGACCTGAGTAATATGGAAGTCCTACTTCTGGT
>CABFOW010001139.1:105045-162564 GCA_902141385.1 Timema californicum | reverse complement strand
CCCCCCCCCCCCCCTCCTGTACTAAATGGTTTTTTCAACCATATTTAGGTACATCTACTCAACTCATCCCCCTATCAGTGTAATTACATGCAGTATGTAGAGCAAAAATAAACTAACCTTACTTCGCTCATAAGACTACACTTAAAATGTAGAGGACTACAGTTTTAGATACAGTATACTATCGATTATCCAGGGTGGTAGGGGGAAAATTTGACCCGGATTAAAAAACAACAGTTAAACCCAATGATGTGATCTGCCACAAAAGTAAACACTGAATAAGAGTACCCAAATATATTATAGTTATTATTCTTTGTTATTAGCATATGTCGCCACTTCCTGCTATGTACAATAAAATGCATAATTTTGTTTATGTTTCAAATTTTCATCACACATTCATTTTTATTAGCCTGCACATTGCCAGACAGTTAAATTGTAATGTGTAGGGTGGGCCTTTGATTGTTTTATTCATTAGTAAAATAGTACTATCACAGTTAATCAAGGATCCGGCTAATCCTACACCAGATTATCAAGTCTACTGTAATCCAGGCTTGATCCCAGGTGGTGCTTAATATTGTTCATTTTTGTGATCTATAAACATCATAACAAAATTAGGTAAGTTTGATATTTGAATCAAATGGCTTTATGTAGGTAGAATATTATTAAATAAAACTATAAGTATAAAACCTTTTTTTTAATGTCAATTTTATAAAGCTTTGTAATTTTAGTTTAATTTTTTTTTTTAATCTCTTTCAGGAAGCAGCTCCTATTCTTATAGAAGGTATGAGCGCCTCAACCATGATTCAGGTGATGAATATATGGACGAAGTTACTGAACGGCTGGTGTCGGACCACAAAAGCTGGTCCATATTCAGAACTTTGTCCACCTTCATTAGAACAGTCCTGACGACCATTGGCACGAGCATCACTAGTGTATACTACAGCGCATTGTCAAAATTCACTGGTCGGAGTCGTTCTATCACTCCCAACGCCAGACGTGAGTTACATTCAAACATGCTACCAGACAGGACGGCAGGAGTGTGGAAACTCTTTTTTGTTGGAAGGGCCACTAATGAAAACTAATACCTTATTTTGGCCATACTGAAAATTCCAAGTGAATATATTTACAGCCAAACCTCACTAATTCAGTGGGCTAGGCTCCAGACCATCACCTTAAAGTTAATCATTTTGTTTTCACTTATCCGTGCATATAAAAGCAAAAACGTTCATTACACCCTCATATAATAAGTGTGCAATAGCACCAGGCCCCAAAAATTGCATACATAAAAATAATAAATTACCAAATACTCTACAGTACTGTATTACTAACCTTAAAATGGCTGAAATCCCCTTAAGAGTAAGGCAAGTGCAAGTACTTATTGAAAGCGTCTAATTAGCGAAGAGCTCTAAATTGAGATATGTCCGCATTAATGATTACTGATGGCTATCAACACTTAGGTTAAGTGTTTGACTTTATTTCCGTGTTGTGTGTGACCACAAACCATAAATTCACAATTCCCCAACTAAATCAAAATTATGTTATTTTAGAAAACATTCTAAAAGAAAGTAAGGAGTGGTTATAATGAAAGTTAAGACCTAGATAATTAGAACTAAAAAATTATAAAATTAATTTATAAATCAAGCATTTAAAAAAAGTGGTTGATGTATAGAGTGAAATTGACAAGCACTAAAATGTGTGATTTAAATAAAAAAATGAATTAAGAAATATAGTGTATGATATGAACAATTAGGTAAACTACAATGCATCATCAACTAAAAATATAATGCTCTAACAAGTTGATGAATAGTCTTAAAAGTTGACACATTATTTGTTATTGGTTATTTGTATTTGCATTTTGCAGTGTATCAGAGTGTACGTTATGCAGATGTACAGCGTAGCTGGTTTGACCGTGTCTTTCTCCAAATATACCTGCACCTGTGTCGCCGTCTTTTGTGGGACACCCAACTTCTCGCAGGATTGGGGCACTACATTCCACGGAAGAAATCTAACTTACTCGCTCTGATTTTGCTTCCACCACTGCTGTTATTGGGTAAGTGCACAATAAATACTGCCTATATTTTATTAACAAAACACTCATTTTAATGGGTTATTTATATTTGTGTAAAGGCCAACAATCCTCAAAAAGCAAAAGTAGAAACACTGAAAATATTCTTAGGGCTATTGAATATGACAATTTAAAATATATTATATATAAACACCACTTTTATTTTCTCGTTATCTTACAGGTAGAAAAAGTATTGTGATCGCCAACAAAATTAAACTCGATATTTTGATGAATTTTGACAATTTCATAACCCCTGAAAAAATTGTTCTTGAATTTTTGTCTATCTGTACCTCAGATTATTTTTTTGCAAAATGACTTTAAGGGTTTTGGACTGATGCGTAAATTCTTATTTTTTATCACATCTTGAAACTATTTGAGATATAAATTACATATCATTTCATATATATAGGTCTCTTTATAATATAAATCTTTTATTTGAAACGTCTTCTTAAAATATCAATAATTTTTCAAGCTAGTGTAGTTTAGGTCAAGTATTGCGACTAAAGAAAAGTCAGCTTTGGATGTTGATGGATATAGACGTTTCATGACCCCTCAAACACTAAAAGGTGTTTTTTGCGATGCTGGCTGTGTGAGTGCTTAACCCTAAAATTAAGAGTAGTTTTATAAAGGACAAAAAGAGAAAAAATCAATTTTCTCAAAATTGGCTCTAATGATATTGATAAAAATTCGTATCTAGGCATTGATTAAGATTTTAAAACAAAATGGATATTTTCATTTTACTATGAAAATGTCTTTTAGGGTACTAGAAGCAGAGATAATGAAATTTCCGCAACTATATAAGATACTAAATAACTTATCACTGCAAAATTTTAGTACTAATAAAAATAAAACAACCTTTATTTGAAATATAACTTTATAAAACCAATATTGGCAAATATATTATTACAATTTTGTGAGCTTTAGTTGTACAGAGAAACTACTTAAGATTTAACGCAAGAATTCTCGAATTCCCTAGAGTAAGTATAAAAGTAGGTCTCTCAAAAAGTGTAAGTTCCTTTTTCTTTAACCTCCTAGGGGGATTGTTAGTATAGCAATGATCTTTCTCTATCATTTTATACTCAATAGTCAATATTTACCTTTTTATTGGTCTAAATTTATAAATAAGGAATTTAATAAATATGCAATAACCAGAAGTCAAAATTTTAAAACCAAAGTATTGACACTTGAGTACCCAATATCTCTTATTTTTTTGGTTCAACTATATTAGTGAGGACCTTAATTATTTAAAAAGAAAGTAATAAAATTAAAATCTGGGAGTTAAAAAATTGTTAACGTAAGTATAATGCAATTTTCCCTCTAGTTTGTTAGTGTATATTATTTCGTTTCACATATTATATTATGAGTTTTGAGTAAATATTCCATTTTTAAACAACGGAGTGAGAACGTCTGTGCGGAGCTCTGTATCGTTTATTTTAAGTTCATGTGTAGGCTTTGTTTTAACTCTGTGCACCTATCCAGTGCACCTATCCACGCAGTTTGTAACACTATATTTTATATAGGCCTACATAAACCAGAATTAAATATGTTAGTTTTAACATTAATAACTACGGCTAATGCAAAATACTTGTGTAACAATAGTTTATTAATTTTACACACACAGGGGTATAACTCATGCCCTTAATTGATATACATTCTTGGCAAGATGTCTTAAAATTCTCAAAAAGTGCGGGTGTAACATTCACTCGCATCCGAGGATGACTACTGGCTGACTAACACAAGTCAGCTACCTGTCCATCCATTCGTCCGTCCCATCCATCCCTCCTTGAAAAATTTATTTTTTCTGTTCCTCCCATCTATTTCTTGGCCTCCCTTATGGTCTTTTTCCTACATACTTATTTCGAACATTTTCTTTGGCATCCTCCCTTGTTCCATTCTCATTAGTCATTACATGCTCATACCATCTCAGTCTTGCTTTTTTTTACTATCTCGTGTACTCTCTGTACCCTCACTCTTTCCTCGATAATTGATTCCCATGGCATCCACTTTCCTAGTCTTTCTTACATTCACTGTCCATGTTTCTGCAGCGTATGTGACAATGGGTACAAAGAATGCCCTTTACAACACTTTCTTACACTCAGAGGGCACATCTCTTCTCCATAACAGGTCCCTTACACATTTATAGAACTGTTCCTGCTGTCCTCTTCTCTTTACATCCTTTCTACTTTCACCTTTACGTTCTGCACTTTTCTCAGCTCTCGCCCTCCATCCAACTTGATATTTTTAATAGCCTTATCCTCTTCTTTGTCATTACCATCACCTCACACTTTGCCATTCTAAATTTTATTCCACACTCACTCACTTTCTCATTCCATTCTCATAGGTTTTCCTGTACTTAATCTTCCTTCTTACCACCCCTCCCCCATACCCCTACTATCAAGTCATCAGCAAACATTGTGGCTTTCATTATTTCATCCACGGGTCTTCATGCCCCTTAGTTTGTGACCATTCCTATTACCTTTATAAATATTAATGATGAGAGGACACTCCCCTGCCTCATTCAATTTTTTATTTGGAATCAGCGTATAACCTGAACAGGTAGTAAGACACTGTGCTAAGTATTATTATTTGGAACCACTCCGTCCTCCCAATCTTTGTCTTAACACAACTCCTGTTATTCTCATCCATGCTTTCCACTCTTATTACAATTCCTCTTTCTATTTCAGTCTCCTCCATCGCTTTCCAAACTTTCTTTCTATCCATGCTATAATAAGCCTTATCCACATCCATAAATACCAATACCATGTCTTCCCATATTCATACCTTCTTTCCATCATCTGTCATATGGCAAAGAGTAAGTCTATTCTAGACCTTTGTTCCTCTCTCCATCTTTATTTCCTTTTGATCTCTTATTTGTTTTTTCAGTATTATACTATGATACTATAAAGCCATATGGCTGACTCACTCACTGACAGTAATGTTTAACCCACTTCCAGATGAGCTAAAAACTTGAAATTTGGCAAACTTATAGCTTCTAGCCTGTGACTGATGGGAAAATTCTGAAAAGTTAAAAAAATAAGTTTTTAACCTTTGAAAAAAATTCAAAATGTCGAAGCAACTTTAAAGTCAATGTAGAGCTTTCTTTGGAGGTATTTTTTGGCTAAACAGTAAGAAATATCAAAAAACAACTCTGGAATTACATTAGTCTACATCCACTTGCGGAGCCCCCAACGAGAAAATCGAATCTTACATATTTTTGTACAGGGGCACATCAGCGTTATCCCCCTATAATTTTTGCACCTCTTCCTGTTTCCTTTCTTGAAAATTGTTATTATAAATCCATTTTATAACCATTGTAGACCTACTTCACTTGCTGTTATCATTTTCATTCTCATTTCACCCACACCCGGTGCTTTTCCTGGTTTCATGCTCTTTAATGTGTCCTCCACCTCTTTCAATGTCGGACCTCTTTCCTCTAATTATATTTTTCCTTCTCCCCTGTTTTACTCTTATCCTCATCTGGGTTGAACATCTTAAATTCTTCCTTCTTCATCCATCCTGCTAACTTCTTGTCTTTTCTCCCTCCTTCTGTTATTTACTTTGCTATATAACACTTTCTTACTTCCTTCCACGTGCTGTTAAATTATTTCTGTCCATTTTTGTGCGTAATCCCTCCTGGGTTCCCGTACAACTCGCTTCGCTCTTTTCTTATCCTTATATTCTTCCTCCGTTGCTTTTTTTAGCTTGTCTCTTCCATCTTCCTCTTATTACTTGTCATCCCACATACTTCCTCTGCAGCTCCCACCAAACTGTTCTTAAACCTTACCCTTTCAACCTCTACACTTCATCTCATCCTTGGATTTTTTTAAGCTTCTTGCCTTTCTCAGGTACAGGTACAAGTATGCTGTAATTTTTACTGTGCCATTACTCTTTGGAATAATATTTTAATTGCTTTGATAAGTGACAGATAAATTATTAGACTTTTAAGTTTTTTATATTAATTATGATAATAAAGAAAAAATGTTCATAGGGAATGTCATTTAATAAACCATCTTTTAAAGTAAAATCACACCAAAATGTTGGGGAATAAATGCCAAAACTGCCAGGTTTTTTCCCCCCCCTTCTTATTTCAAAATTGATTGAAATTATAATATTAACAACATGAAGGGGTGGTGAGATACCCCTGCCATTTTGTTAAAATAGTTTGTACATTATTGTTATAATCATAACTTATTGATCTTCATATTTTAACCTTTTAAAGGATTTATTTTAAAATGCATTATAATAGGGCGTGAAAGTATACCACTCTTTTTTATCATTTATAAACTGTGTTCCCAAGTTCTGCAATTATGATGAGTCTTTCTCTATAGACAAAAATGTCACAAAAAAAAGTCATTAAGACTTAGCTAACTCTGGGCTATAACCTAATGATAACAAATTTTAAACACTAGAATAAAAGCATAAAAGCTGCCAATTAGGGGAATTCAATAAATCACAATGTATATAAAAAAAACACTTTCTCAAGATTCATCAGGCCTATTCTTTAGTATTACATCGACTGTAGCATTTAAGATATTTAGTAAGGTCATTGAATCGTGTAAAAGTATCTGCAATGAGTTTATAGTTCATAATATTTTGTAATGTGATGCTTTATTACTTCTCTATTTATAATGCTTAGTCTACTTAAAGTAATGTATTATTTATGGAGAGAGTTATAGTGCTTTGTTTTCTTAGCTTGCTGTATTAACAGGAAGTTTGTGTAATGTATTGCTCTTTTTTTTAGGTAGTAGTTAGCTTCAGTTTATTGGCAGACTTTGTGGGATGTAAACAATAGTGTAGCCTGAATTGTTTTGTCTACAGAAAGTATTGTTCTTAGTGGAGCTTTAATAAAATTTAATGGAGTACTTAAAACAAACCAAAGAAATTTGAAAAGCGGTTAAACATCCAGACAAATTAAAAGCCATTATTGGATAAATAACATTGAAATTAACGTTTAAAATTGACATTAAAGAAAAGTATATTAAAAAATGCTCACTAAGAAAGGTTTTAAATAGTAAAGACAAGTTAAGTGGCTAATACACTGGGTGGCCAAAAAATATGGTAATAATAGCATTCGTAAAACTCGGTGGCGGCTCGTAGCTAAAATTAGTGGGGGTGCTGCTACAAAAGATGTTTAGCCATTGTTTTAAAATTGTGTAAAAGGAAAAAAAAACATGTATAAAAAGAAAATTTATTCAGAAACTTGATAAAATCTTAACAAAAAAAAATTTTTTTTTTTACTTACTTTAACTTAAATTATTACAGTTCAAGCTTGATCTATTCATTTAAAAATGAAATCCATTCTTCTTGATTTAGTTTGCGCAAAAAGTTCAATAATTTTCTCCTCAATTTCTTGATGACAGTTGAGAAAATTTTTCTCCATTGAAAGTACTGCAAGCGCATTTCGTCTTTCTGTTAAATAAAAGAACCGAAAATAAAATGAATCAAATAAAATAGCTGGAAACAGAATAATAATCTAATTCTACACTCTTCTACACTTTATCACATTCAAGAATATAGTACACGGTTTTTAAGCACGACACATGCTGAGTAAAAAAAAACTTCCTTCCACCATCACACCAGAGCCGGCACTGCGAGAGCAACAGTGCTATCTCTATCTGGCAGTCCCGCTTTCCTCCTCACCTCTCTCTTATGTGTGCATGCGCACAAAAGTCAAACACTACATCGCTGGCACTGTGAAGCGCACAGTTCCATACAAAGATTTTTGTATATTTTTCATAAACTGGGGGATGGCTACTGAAGTACTGACATTAATCTTAAGGAATATATATTGTACTACCAAAATAAATAGAGAATTAAAGAAAAAAGGACTCATTATATTAAATGCTATATACAATATCAAGTGGAAATAGGGGGTGCTGCAGATCCGCAGTGCCTATACACGAGCCGCCACTGTTAAAACTACTATTGAAGATCTATTTGTTAACTGAAGCTCATCATATTCTTTCAAACAAACTGATAATCTTTTTTACACAAATACTTTCTTGTGCTGGGATAAGTGAATTGAACAAAATAGTGGAAGATAGTGTGTGTGTGTGTGTGTGTGTGTGTGTGTGTGTGTGTGTGTGTGTGTGTGTGCGCATTCTATACTAATCCCCCACCACCCTCTCCCACTTCCTCTCTCAATCTTTGAACAGGTGGTTGGCATCTAGACTTATTTTTTATTGTTAGGGTTAAATGGAGCAGATTCTTTGTTCTGGTTTGTCAGGGTGGCTACAATCAGGAGAGATAAAGAAACAGGGGAATTTACTGTAAGGAAAATTAAAGCTACCAGTGAATGTAATTTTCAGGAAAATTGGTAAAGCTGGTTATTTAGGTGAGAGAAAGATCTTTATTTTAACGCTGTTTTTAATCATGTCTTAAGTTTATTTATTTTAGTATGCACTCCAAAAATTATTATCCATAACAAATGTGTATTTCACTTTTTTTGGACATCCTTATTAATTCCGATAAGGGTTTTGGTTGGGGTAAGTTGAATCTTAAGATCAGGTTAAAGTTAAGGAACTATTTTTTAAGATTTTGTTGCTGATATGTGTGTGTATTTGTGTTATGTATTTACAGCTATATCAATTACACAAAACTGAAATAAAGTTGTTGTGTTTGTGCCAGTAGTATGCTTTATGTGTGGTGTGATTAATTTAGTCTTTAAAACTTCCTGAAGTTTCAAATTTTTTTGAAGTCCTAAAATGTAATTTTTTTTGTTTTTGTTTTTGTTTTTATGCAGATTGAATTTGAATTTGAAGGCAGTATTTCCAAAATATTTGATTCAGCATAGTTCCATTAGTTTCCATAGCAAGTCTGGTATTTACTTAATTTGATTGAGTAATATGTTATATTTAGAAGCGAGATAATTTATTGGCATAGTAATTAGAAATCAACAATTAAATGCTAAAGCTCTTTCATCCACATCAGCAGTAGTCATGTGGATTAAACTTAAAGATTATCTAGTTTGCCGTCGACAAAGGGGTTGGATTTGGGTCCTGAGCTGGTGTATTAAGGGTGGTTTTTCATAAATGGCTTCCCACTCTATTGAGACAAATGTGGGTATATTTCATCTTAAATTCAACCTTTCACAACCCTATCCCATTATTGTAATTAAAAATGAATAACCGGGGCAAGAAGTAAGAGACTGAGCAAACAAAAATATGTTTCTAAGAATACAAATCTGTCATAAAATGTTCTCTTTGATTGTGGTATAACTAAGCATTAATCTGGGATTGAACCAATAACTCTTGTATGCAAAGTTGACCACTACACATCCTGTATTACTCTTATCATTGGAATTTTCAATTCTTTATTCTGTACTTAAAAAAAAATTAAAACAGCATTTTCTTTCCAGGATTTCTGCTAAAAAATGAGCTATCTTTTAAATTTCCTTATTAATTTTAAAATAAAAAATAACTTGTTAGCTATATCAGTTTTTGAAAACATCTATATTAGTTTTATTTGAAAATAGATCTTTAATCTCATTTGTATAATTAAGGATGATGTGTAAATAACATTTTGGCAGAAATGTCTGTAATAAATTGTCTGTTTTTTGTTTGATTTTCCAGGTTATTATGTGGTGCAGACATATTCCTTTCTTTATCCAAAATATCTTTTAAAATATCAGACTACATTTTCATTACCGTCATAATTTGTGTGGCTTTTTTTTTTCTTCAGTTCTTACTAATTTGTTTTAATTATTGCTTCAAACATATATGTTTATAACTATGGCTTCTCTTAGTAACTAAATATAAATTGTTTTAAATGTGCTAATAAGTACCACTACTTTTCCACTAAGTGTGCTTTTTGTTATGCTTATAATATAACTTCTTAATTTATGTTGCATAGATTTTTGTGTCAGAATGTGAAAAATAACTAAAATTTTAACCTCTAATTATTTGTTTAGAACATTTTTGAGTTACTTATGGTATCACTGTGTTCCTAAAAATAACTTCACCCTCCCCCACTGAAATTTTCTTATTGTTTGATCAGATGATACAATCTTATTTAAGTTTCTAGGTCAGTTAGTTAACTATCTTTAGTAAACTCAGACCAACTTGGAACATTTCTTCCCATCACGCCACCCTAGCAGCATGAAGGATATCCTACTCATCCCCCTCAAATTTCTGCTCGTCTGGATATCAATCACAAAAGTTGGCAGAGATTCTGACGCTCGCGCACTGCACTGTCCCAGGTTTGCTGTAGTCCACCATGACTATTCTCTAGTTTGAGCCCCATCCTCCCCCAACCCCTTATTCACACTTATTCTGGCTCTAGAAATGGGCAGAGTTGGTCCATCATAAGTTTCCTAGCGTGGACCTCATGAAGGTGTCTAAACCAGTGTTCTTCGCTAATCTACTACTTGCACAACTTAGTGAGTTGCACCTTCTCTTGTCTTAACAATGACTGCACGGGAGGTTGCCAACTCGCACTTTCATTGCCCAGAGTTGTCCACCAAAGAGGTATCTGGTTGATTACTTAACCCTCGCAAATAATTTTGTATCCTCTGGTATTCCTCGTATTGAGGTGCAGGGCTCTTTGCCATACCCAAGTATCTCAATTTTGTCTTCAGGTTAGAACGCCTGTACAGCCTGACTGGCTGCTAGGGCCAAACAAATATTTTCTAAAGAAGACCTAATTAAACATTGGTGTCATCACTTCAAAGCTTCTGCAACTTGGGGTAGCTCAAAAACAAAGCAGTTCTATACTACTAAGAAGTAAGAACCTATGCACAATCTTTCAACGACATACCATTGACCACACTTTCGTAAACTACCTTCTTCCTTGCGCTAAATCTTATTTTCAATCTGTTTTCTTAGCAACACATCAGGTTATACACTTATCTACTAATTATGCTTTTAGGGATGGGGAATGCTTTATTTATAAGACATATACTCACACTTATGTGGAGGGAGAATATAGAGCCATTTAAAAAAACACCCTCAGTGCACTCGATTGAGATTTTGATCTTGATATCCCAGTCACTGACAATCTATTCTATTGTGAGAGTCATGCCTTAGATCATGTGGCCCTCAAAGCGGGTCATTCATAATGCCTTCGGGACTATGTTAAAATATCTTCCTAAATTTTAAGGGTGTGTGAAGCTTTGAAAACTTAAAACTTTACTTTTAAAATGTTAGGTTTTGACTTAGATTTTTTTTTTAATCTGTCCGTGTAAATTGCACTGCTTTGTTGACAATAATATGTTCAACTAAAATAAACATAATGTTCAGTTATTGTCATTTTGTGCTTCTGTGTAGACCTACCACTTTGTTTAACCTGAAAGGAAGCAAGCTTACCTTGCATTGTTCCACTATGGCATTACTTATTACTTACTAGATAAAGCCATGATATGATAGTATAAGACCTCTACCATGCTGGGTAAACAAAGTGCATTTACCATCAATTAATATTTATATTTAAAAACATATTTTTTACATTACTTGTCGACATAACATATTTTCAACTATCAAAAAATGCCAAAACCATGAAAAATTACCAATATTGTGGAATCCTACAATTTTTTTGATAGATTTGTGGGCATTATCCTCAATCCTCCTATCATTTTTATTGGATACAGCCATTTGACATATTTTTCTACATTGTTTGCTTTGTGAAACTAATCACCATTTCTGTTTTAAATTTTAATAATACCCAGGTATTTATAGATAGTTTACCATTTATTATTTATTTATTTTTAAATTTATGTGAATGCGAATAGTTGGATAAATTTAAGAAGAAAGATTTTCTTGAAAATGATTTCAATTTAATTGTTGGTGCTGCTGTATTTCTTTTGTTAAGCCTAGAGTATTTTATGTCTTGAGTTTATATTATATTCATTTTTTGTAAATCTAGAATGGTTTGGTTAATTATAATTAACTACTTTAGTTTTAATAACTGAATCTATATTTTACTAAAGTGATCTCTTTATTTGGTTTCTCTATCTCTATAGTATTTTAATATATTTAGTTATAATTTTTCTCTTAAAACTTACAATATGCATATCATGTTTTATTGTTACACATCAGTTATCGCATTTATTCTCTTTTGTTGTTTTTAATTATTTTAAAAACCTTTATAATATTCCATTTTTGTTTGCATATTAGTATAGTAAGAGGTTTGCGTGTACTATATTTGAATTAAATGCTCATATTTGTACTCAGTGTTCAGCAAATTCACTCTTTAGGTATAAGATTATTTTTGTACTGAATAGTGGGTTTGGTATTAGATAATTCATGGTTTACACCTATCTCTACTTGAATGGATGTTGGGTGTGAAATGGGCGGTTAGCATAAATATATTTATTTTATTTTATTATGTTTATGATTTTTTTTTTTACAATTTAGGGGTGTGCGAAGTCCTAGTTTTTCAATTTTAAGTGAAGTCGAAGTTTGAATATTTAAAAAAAAATTGGATACAAGTAGCTACTAATCCCTGATAGAAATAACAGCAGGAAATGGGGAGGGAAAACCCACATAAATATGTGTTTTAACTTTAAATATCCCTTTTGGTTAATCTTCATAGTTGTCAAATACAGAATTTTACTTTCGAATCAACAAAGTGAATTAATATTCCAGCAAAGTTGAAGTTTTTGAAGTTTCAAACACTCCCAACATATTGAATGTTGTAACAAAGGCTAACTACCATCTAATTCCCACTAATATTATATACTAACTCACAAATAACTATTTCAATTATATCTCTCTTTATAGTTCTAGTTATCTAGCAACAATAGACAACAAATCTTAAAGATTGAGACTAATAGATAATATTCAAAATCAAAGACCTATCACCACTAATCTTACAAAAGGTTAACAACATCCCTTAAATCAACTCATCTCCCAAGTCCAAAAAAAGTGCTGAAAACAACGTTCATGTGTTTGACGTACACTCTTACATAATCAAAATCACTAACCAAAGGTGCCTTATTTGAGACCATAAGATATGGCCATTTTACCTGACTTCTACCATTTAAATCAGCATTTTAGTTTTAAAATGAATTTAATTTAAATAATAAAACAAGGGACCAAAGAGAAATGTTTATATATTTAAAATCTTTATTTTAAAGAGTCTTTAAGCCGAAACATAACTTAGAGAAATTAAAGCTTTAATAAAAAAATTTTAGGGAAGAAAGATTATGGTATGAAATCAAATTATTATATTATATTATATTTATTATATTGAACCAAATTCTTTAAGCATGTTGTATCATATATTACCTTTATTTATGTTTTATGTATTTTGTGTGTGTCTCTTTATATAAAAAAATATTTCCGAAAATTAAAACAATGTGTAATTGTGGCGGTGGAAAGTGTTTAAAGTGTAAAAATAAATGAAGAGAGAAGTGTTTTTTTGCTATATAGGTCTAAACTAACTATACTTTCAGGTTGGCTTCCTTCACTATCACATACTTTACATTACTAAACATTGTTTTTACACTGTCTTATTGTATGTTTCCTAGCCATTAGGCAATAATTCTTTTTTATTAATGTTAAGTATGATATGTTTTCTAAAGATTAGTTTAAAAAATACAAACACATCCATGACCACAGGTTCTGGATTTAAATGTAAACAACCCTTCGAACCCACCACCTCCCTTTCCATAAGTGCGACACCTCATTTAGCCCCCTTGCCTTTGGAACAAAACTTAGACAATATCTCCCTTTTCACTTTGAATACCTGGCATGGTTCAGGCTGTGACTGCGGAATTGTATCTCGACAACAGTAAAGAAGAAAGTAGTGATGTGAGGGGGAAACTCTAATTTTTGAGAAGATTTTCCATTTTTCCAGATCAACATTAATACTGAAAGAATTGAAATTAAGTATTTGTAATTGATATATCAGCTATAAAATGTAACTTGTAACATAAATCGACGATGCATAATTCTAACATCACAATTTTTCATTTGTATGGTGGTGGGAGTGGTAGTTGGGGTTGGGGGTGTAGGGGGAAGGAGGGTCTGAGATTTGTTAAGGTGTGAATCTGATTCATTATTAGGTTGTTACAATTTGGGTTTGAGTGGTATGTGGTTCATATTGCAGCAAAAGTAAACACAAATTGTGTGTAATTTTAAAGTTGAAAAAACAACTGGATCTTTCCTTGATGGTCTTTTCAATACAGAGAGATTGTTTGGTTGCCAATAGCTCTAAGATTACATTTAATCTCTTCACTGATCTTTTGTAGAACAAGGCATGAGGCTTTTTTTTTTAGTGTGGTTTACCTCTTTAATGGATGGCCCTCTAATCTTTTCTCTGATTGTATAATATAATTTCTTCCTGTTCTTTTATAATGATTTATATAAACTCCTCATCTCAAAAACCCAAAAATTTCTTACACGCATTTAGACAAAGTTCATTAACTTGTATGTATATAGAATTTTGTATCACACATTTTATAAATTGAGGAAAGGAAAGAATTACTTGACAGGAATTTGCCTTGGGGCAGGAATGAAAACCATTTTATATAAAAACTAAAATTTAATCCATTGTGGTAATTTGGATCTGTGAAGTCTAAGGGGGTCAAACTTTCAAGTGTATTGCCCTAGGTTAAGTACAGTCCTGCTTTTTTAAACAGCTATGAAAGCAACAACTTATTTTGAACATTAAAACCCTTCTTAAGGAGCCTAAGTTAAAAGTTAAATTTTCAGTCAAATTAACAATTGAAGTATGGTGTTAGGTCTGATTAGTACTCCTTGATATAATTGAGAGAGTACTAATACAAGATGAGACTACATTTTAAAATGACTTTATATAATTATATGTTCATTTTTAAATGTTGAAGGAAAGACGGTACCACAAATAGTGTAAATAACATCCTTGTTTTATTGATTGCTCTCAATTCACTAACCTTTTATCCAGCGTTAGTCATGGTAGTTGCTTTATCTACTTGTTGACGACAAACTATTTTTGGGAAAGTAGTTCAATATAGAATGTTAGGGTTTTGAAAAATAATTTTCAACACACTCAAAGTTATTTGCATATTTCCAAGTGTGTCTTTATGATTAAAACATATTCAATTTAATATTTCTTGAAAATATTACAATTACATATCCCCAAAAAGTCTTGTAGTAAAATTATGAATGCATTTACCTATATTTACGTTTTATTGGTATATTTATCTTTGTTAATATGATTGTTTAAAGTTAATAAAAGTTGTAATGCAACTCCCGTGACTAGCTCTGGCTTCACAGCTGCCTTCACCTACTTCCTAGACCTGTATTGGTCTGCACTTTGTAGCAGAGTATCACATGTTGGGTCATTGTAATTAGTTTTAATGCCTGATTTGTGATGGTAATTGAAAATGTTTAGTAGTTAATTTTTGTAAAGTTAGTCCGCTCTGGAAGATAAGAGCTAGAAGTCAGTTAAGAGTAGAGGAAGGAATAAAATAAAAAGGCCACATCGGAAGTGTGGCAGATATATTAGTGCGGCTGAGTCAACATCCGTCTCTGCTGGTGAGTTATTAATGTGGCATGAAGTGTGATCTTTGCTTGGCATTGGGACTGTAATGCCACTTCCATCATCTTTACGTGGTCACTTTTCCCAAGAGAGAGATTAAATTTAAAAGAGTGGGGCTGTTCTTATCCTTTAGATCCTTCTCCATTCATCATTCTAACAAGCTCTCAACATCCACATGCCAAATAACACACCTAAATTTTTCCATTTCTTATCCTTCTCTCTACCCCTCATGCCTTCAGGTCTTTATGTTATATGGTTGCACGTACATTTTTACTTTAATTGTGAATACTCAGACTATGAACAAATATATTTTAAATTAGCTTCCCCCTTCATGCAAGGTAATTATTATTTTAAGTTGGTGACCTGGCGGTCTAGGTGTAAGGTGTTAGACTTCTGTACTGGGGGTTTGGGGTTCAATCCTCGGTCCCAGCACAGATTTATATGATTGCCAAACCCTTCTTTCACCTCTGACAAGACGTGTATTAATCACAACTTGTGAAGGTGTGGAATGCCAGGCCACCACCGTGGTTTGGATTCTACGCTAAACTGTAGGTCCTCCATTTCATCTCAAAATCACCCTACCATTGCACATTAGCGTAAGTGCGTACAACCCGGACGGGTAGTAAGACGTGCTAATAATAATAATATTTTAAGTAGTACCTTTTTTTAAATATTGATATAGTTTCATACATTATAAATAATTTGTTCAACCAAAAGGTTTGTTTACGTTGTTGACAAGGAGGTTGAGGTTCGAATCTCGGCTGAATGCCTGGAAGGTGTTTTTTCATATTTCATTTTCATTTGCACTTTCCTCATCCCACTCATTTAAATGAAGCCATTTAAATTACGATTTTGTTTAACCTAATGGTAAAAATAATAATTTATAGCACTATTAATGTGACTTTATAAACTAAATGTGTTAAAAACTGCTCATTAAAGCTAAGCTAAGTTAATTTATAGATACAGACCCAGTATAACCTTTTTTTTAAATTGAAATTGTTTTAAAAAAACTAAAAAAAAAGTTGACTTCCAGCAAGAGTTCTGAATAATTTAATTAAATGTAATGTTATATATGCTTGCATTAATAAGAGAAATCAAATGAGCAATCTAGAGAAGTTGTATTGAGAATATATTTTTCATGAGGCTGTGAATTATTTTATTTGTCAAATTGCAAAATGGTATATTTTTAAAATACAGATCAGATTCTTTGGCACAACTCCACATTTGCCTCATTGTTCTAGAAATAGAAAATATTTTTGAGTACTAGATTTTGGCAGGAAAAACTTTTTGGCAGTTACAAAATTTAATCAAACAACTTTTGTATATTCATGCGTCAAGTCATGTGATCTGCAGCTGCCACTTTTGATGGATAGTATCGATGCCGAATAAAATAACACTTTACTATAGTAAAATGTTATTAATGTTGACTCAAACAAATAGGTTTCTATTTATTGGTGTTTCTTCCCACTGAGATCATATTTATCTGAATATTAGGCAACCCTCAAAAGGTACGATCCATGTTTGTAGGAAAAAGCATATATTAAACTAAGCAATCTACATCAACTTCGTTCGTTTAGGAATAAAGATTATGTGAACCCATAATATTTAATATATATATATATATATATATATATAATAAAAATATTGAAATCACAGTTTCATCAGAATCCTGTAGATGTTTCTGAAAGCTAGACCTTTAACAGCAATTTGACAGTTTTCTATACAGGTATATACAGATGATGTATGCTCTGAAAAATCATGAACATCATCAGCTGTTTCCAGACCATGACCTATTCAATTTAGTAAACCTTCCTTCATCCTGCCACTATTATTCCTCCCTTAAGTGCTCCCATTATTCTCCTTTCACTTGCACACTTTTCCACTTCCACACCCATACCATCAGTCTTGCTTCCACTACTTTATCATGTACTCTGTCCCCCCACTCTTTCCCGGATAGCTTCGTTCCCATGGCCTTAACTCTCCTTGTTTCTATTACATTAATTGTCCATGTTTCTGATGCGTATAGAAATAATCTATATAAATATGTTAAAAAGTAGTTTCAAACTTATTGTAGTAATTGTACTATCAAAGTTTAAATGAAACTACTATAGATAGCATGTGTGTTGTATGTCTGCAGGTTGGTGGTTGTTCACCTCAAAGGAAGAGTGGTCTTTGATCCCTGTCATTGGTAATATGACCGCCAATGTGGCGAGCTGGTTGCCCACTGTCCCTTTTCTGGCTTTTGGCAGTACGACTTACAAGCCACTTGATACAGACACGGCAGGCCAGATTGTCAGCGAACCTGCTCTGGCTACTGATGGAGAGACTTACGATCGTCTTGAGACAGTCCTGGCAGGGGAGCAAATGCCAGCAGGACTCTCTTGGGAGCAATTAAAGACACAACAGACTGCTTATGAGGTGACTCAAAGAGTCTTTGAACTCGAAAGGGGCAAACGTTTGTTAAGAAATAAAATGGTCTGAATTAGTTTAGTTTAGACATTTAAATATAATATTGATATGAACATGTGTGTTTTTTAATACTTAAACACATTCACTTCTTTTGCAGTTTCCAAAATATATTTCATTTAGCAGCCTTCTTAATATGTAATAACTTGATTTTATTAGGCTATGTACACTTTGTTTGCCCTGAAAGGTAGCATTATTACCTTGACAAGGTCACACCAGTGTTCGGTAACCTCCATCCCGCCGACTAATTGTTATCTGGTTCGCAAAACATTTACTATACAAACAATTGTGCTTATGAAAATATACTAATTACTAAATATAAAGTTGAAATGCTTTGCTCAATATTTTTTAAACTAATCCACCAAATTTTTTCAAACTCATACGGCCTGCAATATCAAAAAGGTTTTTCACTATGGCTCTGTATAATAAGCTGCGTCATAATGTTATTGGACAAGGTAAACATTCTACCATTCAGGTCAAACAAAGTGTACATTTTAGGTTAGTTTGATAAAATTAAACTTGACTCATTAACATTTTTAAGATGTTATTTGTAAAATAGATTGGCTACCTAAAAACTAGTAAAATATTTAAGTACCAAATGTTTAGTTATTTGGCAAGATTTATAGCTCTTTTGTATAGTATTCTTTATCAAAAATGACACCTGGACATGAGAATAGAACCTATGTCCATGTGTCATTGAAATATTTGTGAATTTGGGACATAAAATTTTTTAAATAGTAGGTCTTTGCATAGGGAAGTCTGCATAAATTTTCCCATCAAGGTCAAATCATCCTCTTCTAAGTCCTTGGCAGGACTTAAAAATAAATAATTAAAAGAAAAGGTGAATTTCCTTTATATTACCCTATAAAGTATCTCTAAGAATGTGAATGGCTTCTGTAAAACAAGAAAAAAACAGGGAATTTTGTATTTGTAAAAGAGTGGAGGTGGATTTTCCTAAATATTTTTCATTCTTCCTCCATGCAAATTTGGGTGCATTTCCTCTAAATTCTACTCTCTTTATCCCATTTCATGAGTATAATTGATGTGAATCAAAATATATAATTGACCCAAAAATTAACCAAGCTTATAACAATAATTCTGTATTAGAGTTTGTGTAGTGAGAAATGTACTGTGAGAGAAAGGCAAGAGACAGGCCTAAATGGGTCTCTATAATATATTTGATGTTTACATCTACTGCTCATTGACAGTTAAAATAAGTACAGTCAAAACAAAATCTAATTAGTTAGCTTGTTAGCAGATTAAAATGGAGGACCCGCGCGTATCTAGGCTGTTGGCAGAGTTCAGTATTTTGAAGGATCAGTTGGAGCAACACACCTCTCACTGGAGTAGCTGGGAGGGGTTCCAAGAAAACGAAGAGCGAAAACAGCAGAAACAAGGACACGATTCAGCATTTTTCAGGAGAAAGTCCCAGTTCTTGGAGGCTCAGATCCGTCTGCTAAAGGTTTGTTGTTTGTATTTATTTGCAAGTCTTATAGAGCAACCTGATATATGCAGGCTTATCAGAAGTCTGTTATATAGTCAGAACCTGGCAGTGCAGGGAAAAATCAATAAATGTTGTTGAATGATCTAAGAGCAGCATTTCCCATACTGGTGTAAACGTACCACTGGTGGTAGTTACAACTATTCCCGGAGATACCCCATTAGAAGACAAACAAAACAAGTAAATTGAGGTATAAAAAAGATAAGGCATAATCAAATATTATAAATTTATTATTATCATGTCTAACCTAAAGGGAACATATTTAAAGAGTGGTTGGAGGGGTGGCAACATTGATTCAAGCTCAGATAGCCGGTGTAGCTGCGCAGGTTTATATTGAACACACAAACAGAAATGTGTAGCTTTAATGTTTAGTGGTGGTGTTTTTTTGTTTTGTTTTTTAGTTGGGTCAAATCCACCATTTTACGAATCTTGAGTCTGGAATGTGAATTGTGAATTCTAATCTCCAATTTTTTTTACCTTTGAATCCTGTATCAGAATCTTGGAAAAAATTATGGATACAAGAGGAAATATATTATAGAAATAGTAACTAAATTATTTCTTATAACCCATTCATCCAGTCAGTTAAGTGTTAAATTTTTGGTCTGGGGTCTGGCTGTTAAATTCATCCTATAATTATAGTTAGCTTTGAACCACCAATTAAATGTATTAGAGCTCTAAAACAAATTTCACTTGAATACTTTAAAAATAATTTCTCTTAAGGAATTTGAGTCTCAAATCTAGAATGTTCTCGAATATCCTTTAAGGATTAGAGAGCTCATATCTGCTTATATGTTTGCTCACAACAACTTCTACTACATCATTATTCTTAAACATTTTACACACACACACACACATTAGGAGACCAGGGTTATTTATTACCAGGTCCAGGATTTTGGCAACCTAAAAATTATCAATAAATGAGCTAGATATTTTAAAAAAATCTCCAGATTTCCCAAGGTGACTTGAAAATATTAATAAAAAATCGTAATAAATGCATACGACTAAATCAAACACGCATTTTGATAAATATAACATTGAGTTACAAATATCTGCTTCAAAATAATATGTATGAAAAAAGTGCATTGAGCAAAAACATTTAGTAATGAATAAAATGATAAAGTATTAGGAAAAAAGTAGAACACAAATAAAAGAAAAGACACTAACACAAATTTACACACAATTCAATATTTCGATGCTAATAAAGCACCTTCCTCAGGAAGTAGTAGTAATCTGCTTCAGAAATAAAAGCAAGTGACATAACCCTTTTCAGCCTAGTTGCACTGTCTCACCAGGAATATGTATTTTCCTACAATACCAGCAAAGTAAATATAAAGATTATTGACAATATTTAGGGCTGGGCCGATGCCGATAGCCAATCTGATTTATCGGTCAATATTGACGTGATAAAAACAGACAAAGTAAATATGACATTGCACCAAAATGTGGGCACTGTTTATTACCATAAGTTTGGTTTTAATGCATGTCTTACCTAACTTTGGGTCCCCACCAGGCGCAGCAACTCCATCTGACCAGCAACTTGAAACGGTGCTGTGACAGGCCTCCTCCTATCATCCCGATTGCAGACATTCGTGATCATGTGACCCTATTTGTGCAAGAGTTGTTAGTCAACACTGAACAAAATGTGCAGTCCTGGATCCAGAGCACTTCAGATGCCCTGGATAAGCTGGAAGTCGGTGTGGCCAACCTCACCAACGAGCGGCACATGGAAAAAATACAGCAGAGTGGTAACATTTGAACAACACATCAACTCACTATCCCAATTATTTCGCTATCAGTAGTGTTAAATATTAAAGCTGTTCCTCTTTTCATAGCAAAGGCCATATTGTGTCTGTTCCCTTTTTAAGTGCCCTTATCCCTCTGTCCTGCATTTTCTCCCATATATTTATACAAAATATACCTCAAAAAGTGAAAACAGGCTTTCCTTTAAGAGGCTTACTGTAGACACTCACCAATACGGACTAATTGGAGCTTGAAGTTATCTGGTTTAATGAAAGTCCAGATTAATAAAGTAACACATAAATTAAGGCAAGGTACAATTAAATCAACCTATACAAAAACAAACGACATTTATTTTACATTTAAAGTAATACAAAGGAAAAATAATCCACAAGGAAGAAAAAGGAATTAATTGTACATTACTTATAGAATATTTTGTTCCTTTAGTCAGACTTAGTTAGAACATGGCGGTTTTGTTCATCCACACACCATACTGTTTATGTTTTCCGCTAGCACTAATAATCCAATTTATAACTAAGCTTTTTAATTGGGGTTTATTAATGTACAATTTTGGGAGAAGGGCTAAAAGTGAAGTTATTAGGTTCACGATTAATAAGGTTATACTGTATGATAACAAATTAGTAACAGTTTCCAGATAATTTGTACTTGTAGTGTTAGTTTTGCTTGAAACAACAAGTAACTTTTAATCTCTAGAACTTTTTTTTTCCATGACTAAGATTTGCTATTTATGATAGTATCAGACCCCAACTGATAATTGTAAAAAAAAACCAATATGACCTAATACTAGTGCTATTCTTAAGGATAGTATATTTGTTTACTAAAGACTCTTAGTAGGGTTTTGAAATAATTGATAATCATGATTATTTGTTAAGATCTCAATTCCTTAGTATCAAACTAATCATAAATGCATCATCATAAGGAACAAAGGGGTAGGTAAGAGTTACCACCTTGGACCCCTCAACCCATTTTTCAAATAAACCTTTCAAACTTTTATTCCAGCTAATGAGCAATCTATGAGAAGCTTCATCGCAAACACTGTGTCGGATAAGATACATTATGAGTTTCTACGGCAGCAGTCGACCTTTTCCCCAATATTATCTTCAACGGATTCTGGCGACAACATGGGGCTGTCTTTAGATCAGGTCCGTCATATTGTTAGAGAAGCCCTGAGCATTTACGATGCTGACAAAACTGGACAAGTGGACTACGCTTTGGAGTCTTCAGGTAATATCTCAATACAATTGATGAAAATTCCATCAGCTGTCAAGTCAAACACACCGCTTTCCTCAACAATGTTATGGTACTGACAGCAGTACAAAATATTCCACAGCTTTTGTGATCTTTTGGGAAACTTTGAATTAAAAAATTTGGCTTCCAACTAAAATTTAATAATGATAAAATAATAATTCAACTTATTTGGTTTTATATGGCTTGTATATTACCAGAAATACAAAAAAAAAATGTCATTTAAATACCTAATAGCAGTGCAAAACTAGTACAGCAATTAAATATGTGTATAAAAATGTTGTATAAATATTGTATAGTAAGGCGTATTATATATATAAAATGTTATTAGTACATTTAACACACCGACGTTTAGTGATTTATTTCAAGATGTAGTGGCTGGGAGGCTAACTTAGAGAAAAACACAGTGATGAATTACTAATAGAATCCACTCCTCACTGGAGAGGTCACTCTAAAAAATCTTTCAAGAAAGCGGGGGAAAGTTATGCTAATGACTTTAATAAAGTTTTCTTAAAACATTCTTGCTCAGAACTCTTTATACAAAGTAGTTTAATAATCATTCTACAGATGGTACCACTTAATATAATATGACAGACCAGATTAAAAAAAACTTTTTCCACTGAAACATAACTTAACAGAGATTTTGTCAGTAGGAACATTTTAGAAGAATCCCTTTAACTATTTCTAGCCTGTGGCTGGGTCAATTTAGTGAAATGCCTCCATCTTCTTTTCTTCGGCCATTCTTCTCCTCCATTTGCCCACTTGCTATCTTCACCTATCTCTTGGTCTCTCTTGCAATATTTACTCTACAAACATCACTATTATTGTCCTTGGGATTCCTTTACATTCTCATCACGTCTCTCTCTTGCTTCCTGTAATATCTTGTGTACTTTAAATACTCCAAATAGAATGTAAAGTTAATTAAATTTTGTGTGTGTGCAGGAGGGAGTATCCTTAGTACCCGCTGCACAGAGGTGTACTTTTCAGACACTTCCCGGGTCTACGTGTTCAACATTCCTGTGCCCTTTCTGTCCTCCACCAACTCTCCGAGTGTGATCATAAAAGTAAGTGTTTTTACTTATCTAACACTGCCCAGGTTTACTTGCCCAATGTTCCTGTGCCCTTCCTGTTGTCCGCCAACACTCCTGTATCGGTCATATATAAATGCGGTTTTCTCTCGATTGTAAAAAGTGTTTTTATGCGCAGCCTGGAATGAGTCCTGGGGAGTGTTGGGCATTCCGAGGCTCCCAAGGCTCTGTGGTCATCCAACTGGCTGCGCTTATCCACATATCAAGCTTCACCCTGGAGCACATCCCACGATCACTAGCTATTCAAGGCAGAATTGACTCTGCGCCCAAAGACTTCTCTGTGTGGGTGAGTACCTTGTTCACATGGTAACAATAGTTGGTTCGAGTGCCCCGAAACATTTTCCTGGCTTATGGGATGATTTGCTAAACATTATAAATCCTTCATAATAGCGCTGTGCAATTCCAGTTGCCAACATAGAAGACTATGAGGGAAATGTTATCTAATCATGATCTACAATTTGATTTTATTAATACATCAATTTCATTCTATCTTTGAAAGTGAGGTAAGTAGGCTATCAAAGGGCTATGCCTTCACTTTAGCCCTATTGGGGCCATTGTATTTTCATATTATGTATGTAAAATAAAGTTGAAATTTTATTGTGAATACATAAATAATGAAAGTATTTATTCAACAAAATGTCCTAAGAACCATGTGTGAATAGTAGTAGTGGCAGCTATAAAAGGAGGAGTTTGAGTGAATGTGCCAAAATGAAAAGGGTGCAAGAAGGTTTTACAATGATGATATTTGTATAAGAAACCCATGGTCAGCAATGTGCCCGTAAGGTGCAATGGAACTTCAAATATTTAAGTGTCACCTGCAGTTAAGGCAAATTTTCTGTCATTTAAGGGAGGCTTCCGCTACATAGTACTGTTGGTACTATATAAATGGTGTGCCTCATATGATCAAAGGTCACATGATTATTGTGAAAACGCCCCATTACACCCATAAACAAGGTGCTTGTCAGCTAGCTCCTTGAATGTGTAATCCTCTATCTATGTTCCACTCTAGTTTGGCACAAACCTATTGCCTTTCAAATGGGGCATGCTCGCAGTAATCATGTGACCTTTGGTTGAATGAGACTCGACGTTTCGATAGTGCCAACACCACTATCTAATGGTAATGTTGCTGGCATACCAGAAAATTTGCCTAGACTTCAGGCAAAACTTAATAGTTTTAAGTTCCATAGCTCCTTAAGAGAGCATCATCAACCATGGGTTGCTCATACCAATTCCAAATATAATTTAATTACCTCATAAGTAGAGCCATGCAAAACATGAAGTTATTTTTAGGAGAAAAGTCGTGCTATTTTTCTCAAAAAGGGATGTTATTATTTACGTAAATACAAGTCAAATTAGTATTCTTTAAATAAAATTAGGATAAAACTATATACATTTTTCGTTCATATTGTGTATTTAACTATTTATTGACATATTCTGAGAAAAATCAAATATAAATACGCACAAAACATTTCACGGATAGCTATATCAAAAAAATCTATTATCGACTTAGGTTTAGACCAAATAATAAAAATACCGAAACATGTCATCATGGAAGCCTAAACTACTATCAAATACGGAGAAGAAAATAAAAATTAAGAAGATATAATTTTGCCAAACATGACCACCTGATATAGTAAGGTCCATATATATATTAATGTCCTTGCTTGGACCAAGTGTGAAATCTTTTAAAGGCTGTAAACAAAGAATCGATCTATCAAAATTTAGGTATTGTAATGGGTAAAAGTGGAAATCGTGATTTTTAATGCTAATCTCAGATTTAAAAAAAACTTAAAATATCCTGAAAACACTCATTTTTCTCCCTTTTGTGTTTTTTAGTTCTCTCTTCTAGAAAGTTGTGTTGCGCGTTTCACCTTCCCTCCTGATGAGTTCCGATAGAATGAAACCTAGGTCAGGAAATTGAGTGATAATGATTGATATCTTTGAGGCAGCCATTATTTATTTGTCCAATGGCAGTAATATAAAGTGTGAACTGAGTTCTTTTCATTGTAAAATAATAATAATCATAATATTTAGCATCGCGTCTTAGTACCCGTTTGGGTTATACGCTTTAAGTACTAATTACTCTAATGGATTGGAAATTGGGAAGGTTGAATTAGAGGAAGTGAACCCGCATTTGCGTGGAGGGAGAGTGGAAAACCATTTAGGAAAACCCCCGCTCCTCAGTTCACCCGACCGAGATTTGAACCTCGATCTCACCGTCCTCATCTGTCGAGCTCAACACGACAAGTGCGTTAGCCAACTACGCCACCGAGGTGGGTTTCATTGTAAAAGCTATATTGTGTTTTTACTTTTATGTTTTTTATCTACTTTTCCTGTATCTTCCAAATATAATACAATTATACCAATATAGTAGTTACATAGCACCAATTTCCACCCTTTTCATCTTGGCATGTTCAATCAAAATCACTGTGTATCGATCCACATAACCATGCACCTACAATCCTAAAAGGTACATCATTTGTTATGTATTAGCTAAGGGTATAATTATAGTCTGCACTTTGGTTTTATAAAGAATCTTTTGGGACAAAAGTGCGGCCTATTTTTGTGTCAATACAGTATTATTTTAAAATATATGGCAGCTGATTGAATTTTGATAGTATTTTCTCTCTGAAAAGTGTATAGTTTGAAATAGGCTTGTTAAATAAATAAGAATGTAAAGAAATCATATTTAAAGTGTGGGTTGTTTGTTACAGGGATTGTCTCATGAGAATGACATGGATCCTTTAAAGCTGGGGACATATATGTACTTACAGAACAGCACTAGTCTGCAATTCTTTAACGTTCAGGTAAATATTCACTCATATTCCTCCTCATCATCATCATCCCCAACTGTTTCCAGCCTACGGCCGGGTCACCACTTTCCTAGTCTCTCTCACATTTAATGTTCATGTTTATGCTGCTTATGTGACAAAGTACACCCTGTACAACACTTCCTTACACTTCAAGGAGACTTCCCTATTCTATAGCAGGTCTCTTTCACACCTATAGAACAACTCCACTTGCTGTCCTATTCTCATTAAATCCTCTTTACTTCCACCTTTCTTTTTCATGTTCACACTCTCTTATCTATTAGAGGCGGAATTTACCAATTTCCTTCAGACTATCACAAAATGGAAAAAAAAATTCGCAGACACATTTTCAATCAAACAAATTAATGCAATTGATGCAGAGCTACAATGGTCAAATTATATGTGTTAAAATAACCCTCCAGTAAAATTAAGTGATGATTCTACCAAATTATTTCCAAAAATGTTCCCAGGCAGTAACATTAAGTCAATTTAATTTTTCTCATATGGAAATAAAACTAGTTAAACTGTCAAATCCCTCAGTTGTTGTTGTTGTTGTTGTTGTTGTTATTATCATCATTATTACTATCATCATCATCATTACCGCGTCTTACTGCCCGTTCGGGTTATACGCACTTACGCTAATGTGCAATGGTAGGGTGATTGTGAGATGTAATGGAGGACCTACAGTTTAACGTGAAATCCGAACCACGGTGGAGACCTGGCATTCCTCACATTCACAAGATGTCTCGTCAGAGGTGAAGGAAGGGTTTGGTAATCAGATAAATCTTTGCCGGGACCGAGGATTGAACCCCGGACGCCAGCATAGAAGTCTGACACCTTACCCCTAGACCACCAGGTCACCCAAAATCCCTCAGTTAATATATTCAGTAAAATGTTTAAAAGTGCAATGAAAACATCACTCTCTGGCCTAACAATAGATAAATTTACTGACATAATTATAAGTTATACAAGGTAAAGTGTTTGTAATGTCTCTGGTGACGTTTACTGGTGCGATTCTCTCTTCTCTTTTTTTTTTTAAAGTATGAGTGGCCATCTCTAAAATATTAAATTTTATGTAAATCACGAATCAGCACACTTTGATAGTCACTGGCTGTACAGGTTATTAAATGTTGAATTTAAATAAAGCACTATCCTTGTCCCTTAGAATAGTCCATTCATAACCTAGGTCTTGAAAAAAGTGTAAAGGCGGCCACACACTTCTATCACTAAACCCCTCATGTTACTTACATCCATGTTTGTTTCAGAGCACCAACGCACCACCTTTCAATATTGTGGAATTAAAGGTGGACTCGAACCATGGACATTTGGAGTACACCTGCCTGTATAGGTTCCGAGTACACGGGACCTTTGTCTCCAAGTGATGACTCTTCTAGTTTCACACATCACAAGACTTGTGCTCACAGAGAGCAAACACATCTATTCATTTAGTTAAAAACTAGCGGCGTGATAAAATGTATAGAATCTTGACAGCAGTGACCAACAGTGTTCTTTCAAATCAAACAACAATTTTCACCATTCACACTTCAAATGTATGAATTGTGCCAACAAAGGTGCGGCTATATTTATTTTTATTAATCTTGCCGCTGTTATTCGATAATCAACCAAGCAAACAAAGATCATAAGCTTTGAACTTATTATAAATCCAAAGCTGTTCTGTAATTAAAGTACAAAACTATAGTGATAGAGACTAGTTGTAATTAGATATTATTTATGAAAAAAACAAAATATAATCAATAACGTAATTAAATATAAAGCTGTGTGATAGTGATAAATACCACAGATCTTCACAGTAACAATTTAACATAAGGTTTGTAGTAGTTATATTATCTCATTGCTCACTAAAGTTCTCAAAATAATTTTGATTGACTCAATAAAGCAAAGTGCTACTTAATAACAAATGTCGTGTCTACTTTAGGTGAACTTTATTGAACATTGAGGTAATTAGTCTTCACTTGATATGTAGCTTATCACTGAAATGTTGTGTGTGTGCTTGAAATAAAAAAAAAGACATCTTCATCAGGTGTTTATTTTACAAAGGTTTCTGTGCACGCTCAAATGGCACATACCATGAGAGGCCACGTGGTCAAAGAAATGCAATATTTTTCTATAAATTATCAAAAGATTGTATTTTCAAAAGATTAATGAACTTTTTAAAAGTAGTTCACCTGTCATGCATGTGCTTAACCCATTATAATGGCCTTTAGTGTGATGTACATTGTTGATGCATCATTTGTTTCTGACTTTGACTAGCCAAATCTTAAAGACTAGTTCAAATTCCGATTGCAACTGAGTGTCTTAATATGGTGCAAAGGTAAGTTAGTCTCTAGTTTCGGCAAGTGCTTGTATCTCCTACTTTTTTTTAAGCATCCTTATAAATAATATGACCACCCAAAATCTTGCCATAAACATTTTTTGATCCATACAATTTTATTAATGGTTTGTGCCTTTGATTTTTCTGTTTTTACTATTTAGTCGATGTTGAGCAGACACAATATTTTACCAACATGGATTTCGGTGCCATTTGTATTTCAATATATTACCACTTGGGTACACTTTATTACTCATTATGCACTTGAATATTAATTTTTTTTTAAACTTGCCTGATATGTTTTATGTATGCCAATATTTGAGTGAACTGTTA
Organism: Timema californicum; assembly: GCA_902141385.1. Taxonomy (NCBI): domain Eukaryota; kingdom Metazoa; phylum Arthropoda; class Insecta; order Phasmatodea; family Timematidae; genus Timema; species Timema californicum. The sequence continues at coordinate 133,514 of CABFOW010001139.1, read as the reverse complement.
AGCAAATTAGTAATTTACTTTTGACATCCACTAGATTCTAGAGGAACCTTTTTTTTTAACTCTTAAATGTACATAATATTATACAGTGGAAAAGAACTAGGAAAGAGGGGTGAAAGTTAATAATTTGTATTTGTTCTCTTTCCTGTACCTGCTTCCATACAAATAATTTACCCTCTTGTCTTTTTTTTACTGTATCTTCCACACAAATAATTGTCTGCTATTCCTGTATTTCATATGTATAGTCTAACTTACTGTTTAAGTATTTCACTTTGGTCCTAACAAAGTTTTTGTACTGCTCTTAATCTTAAAACTAAATTCATATACTCAGAAGATGTTTTTTTTTTTACCAATATTGTTTTTATGTAATTTTATTTGTATTGTTATACCTCTATTATATAGACTTGTATTTATTTATTTGTGTTGATCTTTTATTGGAAGCTTTATAAAATGCATAATTTATTTATTTGTCCAACTAATAATATAATCACTGTGCTATTATTAAGTGCCTTATACATACATTTAGCACCTCTATTGTTGAATCATTCTTTTGGAGTATAAATTACTTCTTGCCATTACAAGTTGTTGGCTTTAACCTTCATCAAATTAAAACTATATTGTATGTTTTATATAATAAGACAGTGTAGAAACACTGTACAATAATGCGAAGGAAGTGAGTGATGAAAGCCAACCTGAAAGGATAAATAGGAACAAACACACTTCTTTCTTCATTTGCTTCTACCCTTTTTTAATATACATTTCCAAGCCATCCGGCAATAATTAAATGTATTATTTTGTACGCTTGTAATATGGACAAAAGAATTAACGGAATTTTGACTTGATCCATAAGGCTTTACTTTAAAATATTATCATTGCTTGATTTATAAAGTTTTATATGTTTTACTTTGGCTAGAAAATATAACAATTATTGTAATTTGTTAACTATGTCCAAATCACTAAACTTAATTTGAGAAATCACATTTAACTGATAAACTGGGGTAGATTGATTAACCAATAAAAAATATAACATTTTATTTTAATTGTTAAGTAAAAGTTTAAAGCATTTATTGTACTTCAAAATGTTTTTATGTATAAACTTATAAACTCCAAAGATTGATTGTAAAAAATTAAGTGTTAATGAAAATGTTAAATTATTTTATGCTTTAATAGTCATCATTCGAGTCACTTAATGTTAGTTTACTATAGACTTGAAATTAAATGCCTGGCTCTTGGTATAGTTGCATATTGTATTGTGTGATTGTTAGTTAATACACTATTATTTATATCAATCTTTGCATGCGACTTTTTTTTTTAATTAGTTATTTAGCTAGTACAAAATAATTTACTATAGGGCATCTAGTATTTATCTTGTTTGTAAAACAAAATAAAATAAATAATTTTTGGTTTGTCCAAATCTTGTGAAGCCGAGGATTTTTTAACTGAAGTTTTAACACTAGATGTGTGTTGTTAAGGCTAACCCACTTCACACATTATAACCCAAAACTAGGGGGAGGAAAAATTTAAATTTCAACATAAACCCTGGAATATTTGAGGATTTGACATTAATTTTCAAGCATTACACAGTTAACCTTTGCATGGAAGAAAAAGTAAACCCAAGATCCAAGTATGCTTATTTTTAAACACATGTCTCCACCCCCACTCCTACCACCTTACTCCGCTTGGAAACACAATTGGTTGAGAGTCAAACCATACTGAACACATGTGGAATGGCTACACAATAGACAATATAACACGTGATTTCATACCTTTGTATTACTCTCATAACTGTCTAGGAAAACACGAAAACTTTATATTAAGAAAAAAAATTATGACTGGTTGTGTACAATTGTTATATATTCAAACCCATTTTTAACAGAAAAATAAATTGAATCCTTTTGAAGATCTATTTCACCATGCCTTTAAAAACCATACTCTTAATAACAAATTTTTGGGAGGTTCTTTTTAAATTCGCATAGTTTAGTACAAATTCAAAAGTTAGTAAATACTTTAAATATCCACATCTTTCATTTACGTCACTTAAAAAAGTATGTGAATTGCCACATTAATTTACTTGTGATAAGGAGCACAGAATGATTTTAAGTCTTTTTCTTTCAATCACTATGTGCCTCATAAGTTTGTTCCCTGGCAAAGAGTGAAAATATTGGAGCTCACTAATTGTAAGGTCCGGTGTTTTACTAATAATCTGGTCTCAACACAATTGTACAACTCGCCCAGCCTCAAACTGGCTCATTTCTGTCTTTCCACCATTCTTCTCCTCCCATTCACACTTGCTGTTATTTTCTCTTGTCATCTCTTTGGATTATTTTCTTTTCCATCCGAGGGTCGGTTTCACGTGACCATATTACCCTTACCTCCTTTATTAGCTCATGTACTGGATTTTTAAAAAATTTAATTATTCCTTGATCCAAAGGTTGCATTTTATGGGTTTGGCCTTTTTTGGCAGCATAATCTTAAGAAAAGGAAATGCAACTCTCAAAATGTTTTATTTCATTATGTATAAAAGCTTGAGCTTTTTGTTTTCTTTCGTATTTGCAGCTAATAAAAAAGTGACATTTTTAATTTTTGAATGTCAGTGTTTTGTTAGCAAGGCATTTTTAATTTTTGAATGTCAGTGTTTTGTTAGCAAGGCATTTGTAAAGCAATGCAGCCTCATCCACATTAAACACATTTTGGGGCTAGTAATTATTCAACAGTCCTAACTCGTTTTTCTCCAACTGCAAATACAAACATTCAATTTTTGAAAAGCAATAATTTTTTTTTTAATTTGTCCAACCACTTGTGACTGGCCTTATTTAAGTTTTTATGATCAAATGATTTGGCAAAAACCTCGGCTTTTCCTTTTATTATTGGGCCTCCTACACTAACATTGCTGTCCCTATACTGTGTGAACCGTTTTAATAGGCACTCTTAGAGATCAGTATATTCGGCAGCTCTCTTTCTCTTTCGATCCAAGCTACCTGCAGAGAACTTCTGCACGTCACCTTCATTCTTCATTATTGTTGAAAATGTACTAGTGGGAATTCCAAATTTATCAGCAATGTCTTTCTTCTTTCTTGAACCAGTCTTCTCTGGTTTAATCACCAACATTTCATAAAGATTAGAGCTTTCGTTTGGAACTCATTTTGACATACACTACCATACCACTAATAAGGCCGAATGTATGGACCACTATTCTCGAAACATAATGTAAATTAATGTGACGCACACAAGCTCACAAGAAAGCAATGACTTTGAATAAATCATCCATTTGCCTGATAAACAATCGCTTGAGGGAGGATCATCAAATGAATTTCAGAGGTAACCTTCAACTTGTCTGTTTTTTCTAAATTTGAATCACAGACATAAAATAATTACCCTGGACATCTTTAAGAAACTTCAAGTAAAGTTCTGTTTTTTTTAACTAGGAAAGTTTTCACAAGGGAACGGGCTACATCTTTTAGCTAGTAAAGTTCTACTGTATTTAAAAGTAGTTTTAATGGCAGTTCACAACAAAACATTTTATATATAGATTCATATTTGATTAAAGTTTACAAAAGTGTTTTTAAAATCTATTTTTAGTCATAATATTTTTTAAATGATTTAAGATATGTAACTGATGTGTCTTTAGTGTCTTAAAATATTTATATCCATTTAGTTAAAAATCTGTTTTTCTCTCGTGAGTTGAAACTAGGTAATGATTTATCAAAGATTTTGTGTGATTCACTCCCTCAAACTCCACAATCACATTTTTAAGGTAGTGAAAGAGGCTAATATTTTAAGGTTTGACAAAACTGACAATTTTGTTTTCCAACATTACTTTTTTTATATAAATATTTACATATATAATTTGGGGTCCTATAATAAACTAGTCAAGACAATTTGAAATTTACCATCCAAACGAAATTGTAATGATATAGATAAAGTTATGACTTGGAAACTGCTGTTACTTTCATTATGTATTTCATTGAATTTAAAATACTTTTGTGTTTCATAAGTTTATTTTATAGATGCTTGTATGTGCATTTTTCAAATAATAAAAAAAAGAGTTTGTTTCAAATCCTTATTTTTCATTAAAATAGATAATTATATGTAAATCAAGGGGAAGAATGGCGCTAAATAACTGGATTCATTACATCTTGAAAGGAAGATAAATGAGCAGGAATATACTTATTCCAAAAAAATTATATGTTCAAAATTTTACACTTCAAGCTCAAAAGTCAACGTGATTTTTGGAATACATTCTTTGTCATCGGATGTGGTTTTAAATGTGAACTTTTGGAATTAAATTTTTTGTAGGTTTGTGGGTTCTACTCTTTTATCCTCTGCGTTTATATAAGGAACAAACACACTGATGTTTAGGTATAGTAAAAAAAAAAAATAGCATTTAAAATGTGATTAGGAAAAAGGGCCAGTTTCATAATCAAATTTAGTACGCCTCAAGTGCGGCGCTACACTAAATACAAGACGACACCTACCTAAACCAGAATAGAATGGGCCGTTCTCGCATAGGAAACTGGCCCATTCCATTCTGGTTTAGGTAGGTGTCGTCATGTACTTAGTGTAGCGTCGCATTTGAGGCGTACTAAGTTTGACTCTGAAACTGGCCCTAAATCTCTTACTTGATAGATCAGTTTTGGGCAAGTTTGATTTGTATACACTATTTAGCAGGCCCTATATTTAAAAGGAAAATTAAATATACCTACTTGGTTATAGTTCAGTTAAGTATTTATAGTGTGTTCCTCAAACGTTTCAAATTAACTTTAGACCTAACAGCATCCTCTGTGTGTATACAGGTTGTTTGAAAACTTGATGCCCAAACTACACATAGTTTGAACCAAAAGAAAGACACAATCCTTATACACTTACATTTGGCAAAGTAAGCTAATACCATTAAATTGTATTCAAAGTTTCAGCCTACTGCGCCAGGAGAGCAAAGCTGTAAATTTGCTTGCACAATAAGTTTCATAGGAATTAGGTGTGCGTCATTGCACATGTAGTAATGGCAAGTGTTTATGTGCAGTAATGGTATGAAACATCAGTTGTTGGCGAGGATGATTTGCCAGAAAGACTCGCGATTGCAGTGGGAAATGTGCGATCTACCCCAGATATCTTAAAACGAGTGCATCAGTCACTGCTGCATAGAATGAAGCTCTGCAGCAAAGTCGGGGGTGATCGTTTCAAGCACTTGCTGTGCTGTAGGACCGTTAACGATGACATTCAGAGTGTACTCATCTTACAATTCCTTGATCAATCTGTGACACCCACACACAAACTTTCCAAATTTTAGTATCTTTCTCACTCGCACTATGTTTTTTTTTCTCCTGCTTCTCCTTTGTCAAGTAAAATTGACGTTGATGTGATTATGTATAGTGTGAATTGCGCATTGTTTTGACATAACACTGGTGAGGTGTAGACGCTATGTATAGTGTAAATAGTACTTAAAACAGCTGTAGTAGCTTGTCTTTCTTAAGTAAATTATATTATTCATATAATACATATGATGAACATTAACTGAAAACATAAGGGAAACAATAACTTACACCAACCCTTTGGGTTCTCGAAAGCAACATTAGTATTCGACATTAAATAAAAGTATTTTCATTTGTGTCTGTCCTAAATTAGGGTACAAAATCACTTTAAACGGGAAGATTTTTGTCCCACACACACAACACATATAACCTGGTTGGTATTACTCCGTGGGTGCCCTTCTTCGTAGCACCAGGCAAACCATGCACTATCACTGATCTCGGCATACCCCGCTATCTGGCCTCATGGGTCACCTGCCGACGTCGATAAAGAGGTTCACGATGCCGTCCCTTATTCGGTGGTAGGGATGGGCAGGAGCGTCGTAATCGCTAATGCCTCTGACGATCTGGTTGGAGCTGGCTAGCAGCACCCGAATGAAAAATCTCTCCGTCAGCTCATGGATACGGCTGTCCAAGGATGGGAGGCCCGACATGGTCAGGAAAACATGGTTTGGAATGTGGGGTGGGGCCCCGAGGATAAAGCGAAGAAACAGGTGGTATACGGCACGGAAATGATTGTACCTGTATCTGGGTAGATAAGAGAGTACGGAAGTGGAATATAGAAGGATGGACATCACACAGAGCAGAAAAAGTTTGATCTTGTGGCCGTATGCTAGCGGACTGGCCGGGCGCAAAAGAGGAGCCAGCTTCATCATTACGCCCCTTGCCCTACCCGCCCCCGAACGCCGGTGTGGGTCCCAACTGCATTTCGAATACAGGGTAACCTCCAGCCACCGGACTGTTTGTGACCACTGGACCGCGGCACCCTCCACTCGAAGTGGCTGCAGGGGGCTCATTCCCTGACGCGTGAATAAAATAGCTTGCGTCTTTTGGGACTGAATAGCTAGGGAACGTGATTGAAGGTAGGCCAAAAGCCCCCATAACGCGAAGGTGAGTTTGGCCCAGACCACCTTAGCGTCCGGGGGCTGCACCAGGATAACAGTGTCGTCCGCGAACTGGAAGAGGGCCGTACCGTGTGGGACGGGCATGTCTCGCACAAACAACTAATATAGGATCGGGGAGAGGCAGGAGCCCTGGGGGACCACTGCCCGAATTGGTCGGGGGGGACGAGAGGATGTTCTCGACTCCCACTCTAAAGGAGAGGTTGGCGAGAGCGGTGAGAAGCCCACGGTGGCTGACGCTGTCGAGGGCTAGTAGCTTATCTGAAGTTTAGCTCGATAGCTCTATGAGAAGTGGAAATAACCTAATCGAAATATAAAAACCTTTGGCCAGAAACCAGAGATAAATTGACACATAAAAATCCTGAGAAGTATTTGGTAATTAAATGCAATAGTAGCTAATGTGCATATATAGTAAATGTAGGCTAGAGAATAATAATAGATACAAAATAGTATTATCGAGTATCTTGGTGCCAAATTTTGTTATTTTGAGTGCCTTTTTTTAAAATTTATATTGCCTCTAAATCTATCCCCTAATGCCTAAAGAGAATAAAGAGAAGGAAATGAGTAGTAATATTTCAAATCAAGAGTCTGATATCTTAAAAAGAACCTCAAACTTAAATCACTGAAGATCACCATTTTATATTACTCTATAATCAACATAAAAATATATTTAAAACTTATCTTGTTAATTAAAATTTCAGATATATGTAATTTTGGTAATTTCTCACTTCTAGAAATGTAAAAAATGGGGCCTTAAGTACTATATATAATATTAATATCACAATAGGGACTTTTTAATGTAAAAGAGATAAAGATATACCCGAAAGTTTATTTTTCTCTCACTCATTGGTATGCGAATGACAACTCGAACATTTATGTTTATCCAGTTATACTTCATATAGCATAATAATCTATGAGGATTGAGCTCACTGCTTTTTTTGGAATAAAAATCTTTTAAGTTTTATTAAGCACTTACTGATATTAAATAAATTAGTATCTGCAAAATGTTACCATCCTCGCCATAACATTTTAAAATTATTTCAATAAAAATTAAACGTAATATTACCGACTGTGCACGAAGATACCCGAAACCTATGGGTGTTTTTTCTCCCAATCAAACTATAGTCATAGTAAAGGACTAAAGGGTATCAAACTTATTTTCACCATGCTCTCACCATAGAAAAGACAGTATCACGCGTTTAAAATCCAAAAGCTCACACTAGTGAGAGACAAGTGTTTATTCTTATTTCACACATGTGTGATTATTTATATATCTCTGTGTACATCTCTTATTTAACCAGATAATTCAAAAATATTAATCTTACATACATTTTTTTGAACGAATTTATACAGGTGGTTGTATACTTTTTGTATGGAATTTACAATGGCTAAAGTTAAAACAAAGTTGGAAGATCTTGTTGTAAAACTTCACGAAATAGATGTATTGAAGTTTGGAGATTTCAAAATGAAAGTTGGAATTAATTCTCCTGTTTATTTTGATTTGAGATTAGTTGTATCATATCCAGAAATTATGGTAAGTTAGGGGAATAGTAGGCAAAGAGGGGGGATTCTTTAAATTTTTTCTATGGCATTGTGAAAGTATAAAATCTAGTAATTATAGCAAGTTGGGAGAGTAAAAACAACCAAGAAGGTGGAATTGTTTAATTTTTTTCTATGCCATATTAAGAAAAATGTAATATTTTTTAGCACCTACACACTAAACCGAGCAAATTTACAATAATTTTTTTAATATAATTATATATAGGCCTAATTTAAGGAATTAGAGAAAACTCACCTCAATAACATAGCCTATTAATGTTTGTGTATGGATGGTAGCAAATATACGTTTTGTTTTTCATAAAATGACATAAAAAAATACCGCCTTATGTACTATTCCTTAAGTGAGTACAATGTTTAGCCTATTATGACTTCTTTCAAATTAATAATTAGCTCTATGACTAAACAAGACCACGACCCATCTACAGACTCCATATTTGTAAGGTTCGTAGTGGTTCATAAGAGATTGACTCCATACTAGCAGATTGCATTGCCTCTAGAGTCGTGATCCTTAAACCCCCATTCACAGAGCCCGTAAGCTCTGCATCCGAATAGTGCTGGAGTCCTTAATGGTCCTTTCTAAATGGTAATTATATATGCACACTATGTATTATTATTTACATGGCTGTCTACCACTGAAAAAATCTGACACTATATACAATCAAACTCTTTGAAAGAAAATTGTCTAAATGAAGGTGCAAACAGACGAATGTGAAGAAGAGGTTTTTAACAATAGGGCCTACTAATTGGAAGGTTAACCTACCAAAGCAATGCTACTCTTTCTGAGAACTAACGATCTGAAACAGTTACGTTCGTAAAACTACAATTTTATTTTGTATTTTTCCATAGCAAAGGATCCTTTTGCTGCCATTGGTGCTTTCATTTTGATGCACACACACACATACCTACATACAAGCCTATTTACTTTGTTGTTATTGGTAATCATTAGAAAGTTATTTTAAAGTTGAGTCACCTTCAACAGAGTGGTAAGGACTAAGGATCAGTACTCTTTATGTGGACTGAGCAATCTGTTGGTTGGGGTCTTATGGACCACTACGCACCTAATGGATACAGAGTCTATAGATGGTACTTAAATCTTTAGTCCTTACTACTCTTTAACATTCTAAGTACTAGTTGATATTAACTCATAAGGACTACCACTACTACAAGTAAATATGTGTGCATGCATTGAAATTAAAGCACCAAAGACAGTGAAAGGATTTGTTGCTATGTAAGCAAATATCAAATGAAATGACAGTTTTACACCCAAAGCTATTTTATAGATATAAAAAACCTTGGGAAGATGGGCATCTTAGAAACAGTTTTCTGAGAAATACAAAGCTCACAGAAAGAGTGACGCCACTTTGGTAGGTTAAACTTCCCTTTATTTTAGAACTTTTGATAACCTCTGCTTAACAAATCACATCTGGATGTGCCTTGCTTTAGACAATTTTCTTTTGAAGAGTTTATAATTGGATCTAGTCTTGAACTTGCTCATTGGTTGGAACAGTCACATGATTATGGATATAGACTGTATCTAACGTGATTTCCATTTCTAAGGACCTTTAAGAACTTAAGGATTATACAGATGCACAACTTACGGACTCTGCAGACGGGACTTGGAAGTGTGGTTTGTTGCTTGGAAAGTTTGCACAACTGAGCCACCCATTCGGTTTTTGAGTTGTAATTGCAATCCTTATAAAAGTGGTGGGATGTGTGGCAAAGGGTAGAGCAAATGATTAAAAAAAGTGAAAGAATGTGTGGAGGAGAGGAGGCTGGGATAAGGAAAAGAATTATATTTTGTATGACTATAATTGCTTGATGAAAACCACTAGCGCACTCTCCTAAGCATTCCTGTTGCTACAGGGTGTTAAGACATTGCGGAGACTCCTCTCGCGACTTTTTTTAAACTGGCTGATATTGTTTAAAAATCAAAATGATTTACTATTTTTTGAGATGACCTTTTCTTTCAAACTTTGGTTGTATATTATCTATTTTTAATAAGACTCGGTAATTTATCATAGGAGGAGCTGTCGCTACTCTTGTGGGAGTTTTCTCATGAAGGTGAAGACTGTGACCACTTATGTGGTGTTCCATATACCGCGCTGCCCATCGCTACACTCATATCAGTGCACACAAGAATACCCATGTTGATTCGTCGCAAGGAAATCAAAAAGTATGGCACCAAGAAACTCATTGAGGGGAAGTTCAGCCGTGGAGATAAGTGTGTGATCATCGAGGATGTAGTCACCAGTGGCTCCAGTATTCTTGAGACTTTAAAGGTAGGCCCTATGCTAGTCCACTGGCACCGTTACAACTTTAGCTGTGTCTCTCAAATGGTACCCAGTTGAAAAACCTTTTTTTTTTTTAAAACGATTTCTGTTATTTTGTAACACTTTTTTTAACTGTTGTCTTTTAACATTTTAGATAGGAAACTATCATGTTTATTCAAGTGCCGAGTTGTAGTTTGCTTCATAAAGAGCTTATAAAATCATTTTCTTTGTTAAAGTAAATTACAATAGGTTGGCTATATTTATATTATTATTATGGCACCACGTCTTACTACCGGCTCAAGTTATATGAAGATGTACTAACGCGAATGAGTTAGGGATGAGGAAAGTTTAATTTAAAGGAGATGTACCCACATTTGTGTGGAGGGAGAGTGAGAAACCATTTTGGAAAAACCACCCTCAGTACACCCGACAAGGATTCGAATTCTGATCTCCCTGTTATTGGCGGTCTAGTCTAACACGAGATTGACTGCTAAGGCCATGGGGCCATCAAAGCAAATATTATTATTATTATTTAATTATTATTAATATTAATTATTATTATTTATATTATTATTAGCACCGCGTCTTACTACCCGTTGGGGTTACACACACTTACGCTAATGTGTAATGGTAGGGTGATTGTGAGATGAAATGGAGGACCTACATTTTAACGTGGAATCCGAACCACGGTGAAGGCCTGGCATTCCCCACATTCACAAGATGTCTTGTCAGAGGTGAAGGAAGGGTTTGGTAATCAGATAAATCTGTGCCGGGACCAAGGATTGAACCCCGGCCGCCAGCACAGAAGTCTGACACCTTACCCCTAGACCGCCAGGTCACCCTATATTATTATTATTATTATTATTATTATTATTATAAACTCATATTTAATCTATATGAAAACTAGTAGCTTTTGTACAATCAAGGTAGGCAATATGTTGTAACTCTCTCCGTTTTGTTTGATCATACCTATCAGAATCAATGTTGAGCTTTCGACAATACACTTGACACTTGAGTTTACTATCAGACTGTCTGATGTTGAGTTTGTAGTTTAGATCCTATTGTTAAAAGTTTACTTAGTTCATTATCTCTATTAGCATAATAAAGGTATTGTGTGGGCCAATCATATTACTGAAAGACAATGAATGTCAAGAGCTTTAAAAATTATGTTAAATTCATTACTATTTTCCACGCCTTTTTTGTGTGTGCGATTGTATTTTTTTCACGCTGCATCTTTCTACCCATTTGTGCTATACTCTTATGTACTACTTACACTAATGGGTTAAGTATGAAGAAGGTTGAATCAAGAGTAAGTATAGCTGCACTTGCATAGAGAGAAAGAGTGGGAAACCTTATAGGGAAAACCACCCACAGTACATCCGACCAGGATCGAATCACGATCTCCCTGTCATCGACTATCTTGTCTATTGTGAGAGAAGTGCCTTAGACCATGCGGCCAGCCACGTATGCTAGTAAATAATTGCACTGAAGGGGGTAGGGCTCATGAAGGTATAATTAAGAGGAAATGTACTCATATTAACATGAAGGAAGAGTGGGAAACTATATAATATCCATTACAACTGGCCATGATTCAAACCGCAACTTCCCCGTCATCAACAATAATTCAGTCTATTTGGTTTCTTCATTGGTTTTTTTTTTTTGCTTAAGGCGTTATTCTTGCAATAGACTTGATCGCCGGTGAACCTCAAATACCAGTCAGTTGTACTGAGGTTTTTCACTCATCCTCATTTGCGAATACACGTCTTTTAAATTCAACCTTCCTAATCACTAACACATTAGCATTATTAGACCACAGGCTATATGTGTCACACCAACCTGTGGTAAGACGATGTGCTAAAAGAGAAAATACCTGCCTAAAATAGGATTTGAACTCATGGAAAGGGTCGCAGTTCTCTGAGTCAAAGAATAATGGCCAAAACTTGCAAAAGACTGTAAACCACTTGCTTGGGCTATACTGCCCCTACTTTTCAATAATTATATTATTGGGGAACAGTTTGTTGAGAACAAACGTCCTCAACTGGTGTGTTGGACTCATATTCGCTAGATCCAGGTTCAAACCTAGTTGAGTGTATTGTGAGTGTTTTCTTAAAAATGTTCAACATTGAAGAGTCCCGATGGATAAGTAATCTTAACATATTGAAAATTGATAAAAATAAAGAAAGATAAACCAATTGGTAAAAATTGAGTAAAGAAATACCACCTATAAAAAAAAGGAAAAAATGTGGGAAGACTAAAAAAAATGCACATATACACATTTATGCACAAATGTGACATTTTCTTCCTTTCTTCTGACTTCTATGGTAAAAATAATCACACACACACACACACACAGAGCTTTTATGTTTCGGCATTATTGCCTTTATAAAAATAGAAATAAGAACACTGTCTAACATGCTAATTAGCTAATTCATAATTAAGTAAATCATTATTTTTCTTATCTGTTTTCCTTTGTTATTTACTTAAAGGCAATAATTCTGAAATATAAAAACTTTGTGTTTAAATGTATGTATGACTTTTTCTATTATAGAAGGTGACCTGGTGTTTTAGGGGTAAGTTGTCGAACTTCTGTACTGGGGGTCCGGGATGAACCCCGGTCTCGGCACAGATTTATCTCATTGCCAAACCTTTCCTTCACCTCTGACAAAATGTGTATTAATCACAACTTGTGAATGTGTGGAATGCCAGGCCTCCGCCGTGGTTCGGATTCCACTTAACTGTGGGCCCTCCATTTCATCACACAATCACCCTACAATTGTACATTAGAGTGTATAACCTGAATGGGTATTAAGACACGGTGCCAATAATACTAATAATAATAATAATAATAATTCTACTATAGAAGCCAGAAGAAAGGAAGAATATTTTGCTCAATTTTCACTTAATTATTGTATCTATCCTTAATTTAATCAATTGCAATTATTGTATAAACATTTTCTTTAAAATAATGCACCTTCTTCTTGATACTTTCAATTATTGTGAGTTTCAGATATCCTAAATTTACGTTAAATTGAAAGGGCTGGAAGTTTATTTGTGCGTTGATTGTTGAAAGGACCTGCAAGGGGAAGGTCTTGATGTGACTACAGCGGTAGTGATTGTGGATCGAGAGCAGGGTGGCAGACAAAACCTCTTGCAGAATGGACTCAAGATGAAGAGCTTAGTGACGCTAACACAAGTAATCTGGCGACATGCACATTATTTGTTTTTTAATAATAATATCAATCATCATCATTATTATTATCATTGATAGGGGTTCTTATTACACACTAACTAATCATTGTGTCATATTATTGTGCTTAATATTTACCCGCCACAAACCTGATGGAAGAGACATCATCATTAAAGTTGTCATTATTGACATAAACTCAAAACTTACCTACTCTCTGGTATTAGGAAATTGAAGGCTCATTTCCATCTAAGTCCAGGTCTTCCCATTGGGTTTTCCACCTGAACGTGGTTCTAAATTCTTTCATTCACGCTGCATGTTCTGCCCACTGTGATCAGTGAGATTTGACTATCCTAACAATGTCTACAAGGTACAGTGTGTGTAACTCATCATTATGTAACCTCATACACTCCCATTATCCAAGATCACGTTTCACAATATGAGAAAACAACCATAAACTTAAAACTAATGCAAAAAATAAAAATAAAAGACAATGATTGAAAATATATGGCTGTATGTGAGAGAAAGTAAAAACAACTGAACATAATTATAAAGAGAAAAGTTAAATATGTTCTTGTATTTGATTTATATTCCTCCACATCCCTTCAATAAAGAGAAAATTAGCTGCCAATCTCTAAAACGAGTTTAGAAATTATTATTTTTTAATCAAATTTCACCCATACACTCATAAAATAAAAACGGCATATTTTTTTCATTATTTTATTTTTTGCTACCCAATCCTTAAGGGCACGCGAACTCTCATAAATTCCAAATGGTTTGTATTGTGTTTTACTAACCTATCTTTAAGCTAAACTTTGGCAATATTAATGTTTTATTAAAAGTCATATTTACAACAGAAATCATCCAAAATAATTATGTGACTAGCCAACTAATTGGCATTCGATAACAATATTTTTTTTTTACTTGGTTCAAATCTTGATCGGGTGAACTGGGGATAGTTTCCCACCTGTGATACCCTCACTTGTGGCCATGTGGTTTAAGGCGTCAATCTTGCATTGGACTGAATTTCCAGTGACAGGACCAAGGAAGGGGTTTTCTCATCTACTCTCTATGTTAACGGGGGTGAAGTTCCCCAAACAACTAGACTCAACCCTTCCCCTTTAATGGATTAAGCTGTTAAACACAATTGTGTTCCACAAAAATAAAATAAATGTTGCTATTTGCTCCTCTTAATCAACTAAATTCAGTAAAAAAAAGATTTGTACCTTTCATTTACCCTGAAAGATAGCAAGCTTACTTTGCATGGGTCAACTATGGTACAGTAGCCCCATGGCTTCTTTAGTGCTGACTGACAGCTCACAGCTGACTGCTGACGGCTTTGAAAAGTTAGCAGACCAAATTATGTATCCCTACGCCGAATCAAATGATCTGCAAAAACTTGTGTTTAGCAGCTGTCACTTCTGACGGTCAAAATTTAGGTATATACCTAAATGTTGACTGTCATAAGTCAGCTGTGAGCTGTCAGTCAGCACCAAAGAAGCCACAGGGCTAGCTAGTGTACAGCTTATAAGATAGGGTCATAGTGTAGTCAATCAAGGTAAGACTACTACCATTCAGGGTAAACTGAGTGTACTTGTGGAAATGTTTGTGTTCTGTATATTCTATGAGCTATCTGACACGATCGGTAGTGTGTCTGTATACTGAGTTAAGGGTCCCGGGTTCAATTCCCAGCATAGTTTTCACAGGTGCTGTCATCATGTAAAGTGCTTTGTGATGTAATTTACAGATTATGCACATCCTTTGCGAAGCTGGTAAAGTTGATATTGCCACTGTGGATAGCGTGGAACGTTATCTAGCAGTAAGTCAGATCCGTCCAGACGGCACTTTCATCAACAACCCTGAACCTCGAGGTAATGCAATTCTATCGCATATACGCCATGTTTCAATAAATTGTAGACTCC
Source organism: Timema californicum (assembly GCA_902141385.1). Taxonomy (NCBI): domain Eukaryota; kingdom Metazoa; phylum Arthropoda; class Insecta; order Phasmatodea; family Timematidae; genus Timema; species Timema californicum. The sequence goes on along the minus strand of CABFOW010001139.1, from coordinate 118,154 downwards.
ATTTGGTTTTGACAAATGTCCTAAAAGACGCTTCTTAACCTTGTCATAAATTGAACAGTCTTTTTGTCAGGTTGTCAACCTCGGTGGTCTTGGGATAAAGGGCTCGCCTTAGGACCCGATGTATGTGGGTTCAAACCCAGCCCAGGTCAATGGATTTTTCTTGAGCAATAAAAATCTCTAGTACAACTTTCTTTGGAGGGGAAGTAAAGCCGTCCTATGTCAATTGGGGCATGTAAAATGACCTTGGAAGGTATGTGAAAATACCTTTCCTGACTAAATTGCGAGGCCTTTCCCTCACGCTCATAGACATTTTTGTGTGCTGATATAATAATTCAGTTAAGAAAGTGCATGTTAATTATCGTAAATAAATAAAATATAAATTTTTGTCAGATTAAACTATACCTACACCTACTACTGATGATTTAAAAATATATATATATAACATTATATAATACTTTTTTTAAATCAAGGTAACCAATTTTGGGGAGGGGGGGATAGCAAAGTATTTTGACTCAACAGTTATTCGTGTCGGGGGTACACAGTCAAAGGCTTCAATCATCAAGTTTGGTTTGATAGTGACAAGGGAGGTCAAGGCTTGAACCCCATTTCGGTGTGCTGAGATGTTATATTCTAAATGGTTGCCCACTCCTCCTCTTCACGTTTGCGGGTACATATCTTCTAATTCTTACCTTCCTCATTTCTAGCACATTAGTCTATATGTGTGGATGACCCAGATAGGGAGAAAGAAGCAAAGCATGAAATAAACAAGTTATTTAGCTCATACCTGGGACTTAGAGATCAAACACAAATTCAAGGAAACTCACTCGGTTTAACTCTTGGTGATGCTGAGCCTTATATTTATTATTTGTAAACACTTATGTCATCCACAAAGCTAATAGCTAGACGTTAAGACCAGGTGAGTATTATTATTATTTAAATGTATGATTTTATTTTAATTTAGTTTGTAAGTTGAGTGATGATTTAATCTTTGTAATTAAAAGGGCACATTAAATATCCCCCAAAAAAAATGAAACCACTCAAATAGTTTCCTGTAGACATTGCTTATTTCACATTACCTTTAAATTTAAGCTCCAGTATAGATTTAGTTAAGAAATAGTTTAATGTCTCACTAACATTTCTTAAAATTACAATAAAGTAACCATTACTATAGAAGGTGAATTTCCAGTGAATTGTGGTTTGTTGAAGTGTTAGAATCACTTGCTCTCATAATCCCTCTTGGGGTAAGCCAGTTAGTTTGTGTTATTAATTCTAATTTAATGGATGATTTAAGTGAAACTTAAGCAGGAAATGGTTAAGGTCCCACATGCTAGTAACCTACGTATTTTGTATTTGTAAATTAATTAAACATAAATAACATAAATTTGCGCCAACCCACTTAGATGGCCGAATAGTCTGTAAGGCGTTATTCAACCTTTTTTTGTTCCCGTACCCCCAAATATAATTTATCTTTAACTTTGTACCTCCCTAAGCTGTTAGTCCATGATGCAAGTTGTACATAATCTATAATCTAAATCTAGGAGAAAGAGAAAAATAAAAAATGGCACTTCTAGTTTTCATATCCTTACACCCGAATCTCTTAGGGCTAACTGAAAATATGGCCCTGATTAGTCAGTCATTGTTTAATATTAAATAATATATATAGATAGATAGATAGATAGATTGATAGATTTTTAAATTGTCCATGCCCCTTAATATATATCTTTACATAGGGCGGATCCTAGGCTGAATACTGCTAGTAAGGGCTATGGTGGGGAGATCAGAGCTCAATTCCTGGAAGGGTATACTTAAGAGGATTTTTATATTCCATCTATGCAAATGTTGGTACACTTCCTTTAAATTCTATTAGTTTAGTACATGTGTGTATATCTCAAACAATTTGTAAAACATGGCACTAAAAAAAATTGCACCAATATCATAACTTAGGATTGTTTAGCTAACTTAAAATTTTGACTACCAATAATACACATTTAACTGTAAGACAAATATACTTTTTAATTCTACATTTTATGTTGTCCAATTTATATTATATAAGGCTCAAACTAATTCTATCTGTGCAATAATTGGGCTTATGCGCTTGCAATTTTTATGTGTTCACTAGAAGCCAAGGTGGGGCGACTCAACTTGTCTTTCTCGGAGCGAGCCCAGCTCTCTCATTGTCCCATGTCCAAGCGCCTGTTCCACATCATGTCGGAGAAGAAAACACTGCTTTGTGTGGCTGCCGATGTGACATCAGGCTCTGAGGTACTTGCATTAGCTGAACAAGTGGGCCCCTACATTTGTGTTCTCAAGACTCACGCGGACATTGTGGACGACTTAACTGGCGATGATATTGCTGCGCTTACTGCGCTCGCCGAGAAGCACAACTTCTTAATCTTGGAGGATAGGTTTGTCTGGATTAATAATTTTCACCACAATATCAAAAGCTAGGAATAATTGTATATGTCTCAGTTTATGTTTTGTATAGACATTTTAACGGAATTGAAGTGATTAGCATCTAACACCTCACTTAGAGTGAGCTCTGCATTAACAAGTCAGATCAACAACATCATCCAGTATAACTTTCTTGAACTCTGTTACGCTTGAATGGTTGGTGTTAATTTGTAGGAAGTTTGCAGACATCGGCCACGTCGCGGGGTTGCAGTACACCCAGGGGCCGCACCACATAGCAACATGGGCTGACTTGGTGACAGTCCACACCCTCTCAGGGGAGGGAGTGCTAAATGGGCTGATGTTGGGTCTAGGGGCATTGTCCCCTGCGGTCAACAGGGGCTTTTTCTTGGTGGCGGAGATGAGTTCCCAGGATCACCTAATGTCTCCAGAATATGTCTCAGGTAATTAATTAACTTGTGTCCGCTCAAAGGTAGTGAATCATTGCATACTTCGGCTCTGTCTTTATTGGTTTTAGTTATATGTGTAAAACAGTCAAATCTTGTGTTGAGATGATATTTGGCAGGCAAGCTCACTCCTGCCTTGATTGCCGATAAAGAAAACTAATATTGCATTTTAATGGGGATGGGCCCTCAAATCCCTAAGGATATTCGAGATTCAAGAAAATCTTTGATTCGAGAGACAAATACTTAAATAAAATTTAAAAAATTATATATATATCGTATGGGCCCGAAAATAAGCTGCATTTTTTCCCAAGAAACAGCTCTCATAAAACTCTAATGTGGCCTATAATCGCACTCTTAGATAATACACATTCAATGTTATACCTATAGGATATGCATGTTCAGGGTGGCTACAGACAGGGAAAACCGGGAATAGTCAGGGAATTTTGCTAGGTCAGGGAAAACCGGGAAAAGTCAGGGAATTAACTTAAAATTACAGACAGGTCAGGGAATTTATAGACTGCAATAGATACAAAATGCAAGTGCCAAGATATGGTGTTCTAACATCAGTTGTTTACTGTATTGGCGCAAATATTCCTACAAAGCTCTATTTTGTAGCAAGCTATCTAGTGAGCCCGTCTAATAACAGACTGAAGTCGGAACTGAACAAAGAAAGAGTGAGTGTAACTAGCGAGTGCAGGCAGAACTGATGTGTGAGCGAGAGAGAAGTAGGGATGGTTCTTGACCTTGATAATTTGATGACGTCACTCATACGAACATAGGAGAATCTAGAACTAGATATTCGAGTCTTTGTCATACGCATGAGCAAGTACTGGAATAGCAACTCGTTTAATACATCTTACGCATGCGCAAGTATTGAAAAATACATTATATTAATTACAATTTTAAAACTACTATTCCTGGATTACCTAACAGATAACGATTATTTTAGTTCAAAAGAAGACGTAAAAACTAATACAATTTAATTTAATTCTTACTAGATTTTTGTTAAAATGTTAACGTGACTGAAAAAACAGTTTGCCGAAGTGATGTTCCATTTCCTTCATTTCTAATCGTAACGACTCAGTTTTTAAAAGTGATAATGTTCCTTAGTTCATGCTGTGCTGTCTTAACTTCCATTTTCGCTAATATTTCCACGTGGTTTTTAACTGAGACATTCAAATCAAACCCTTTGATTTAAAAGTTTTACCTTTTTTCAGTTTTTAGGCGCGTGTGTGTACTGAAGATATAGATTTAAAATCCGGACAATGTCGAAATATAAAAAAACATGTTTCAATGAATCGTGGTTATTAGATTCGAAGTTTGAGTGGGTTAGGCCAGCAAAAGATGATAACTACTCCGCCATGTGTAATTTATGCAATACAAAGTTCACATTAAGTAACATGGGTAAACGTGCTCTGACAAGTCACGCTATAGGCAAAAAACATCAAGCTGCCACTTTGAATAAAACGCAGAGTTATTCAATGACTGCTTTTTTAAAAGGAAATTCTTCCAATTCCACCATTACAACTTCTGTCCAGTCAGTTGCTGTTAATGTCATCTCGCCATTACTACTACCACCATCTTCAGAGTCAGCAAAAAATGAGGTAGGCCTACTTAAGTTTTATTTATTTGTGTATTTTCTGCTGGTGGAGGACAAATTATGTTTTATGCAAGCTAAAGGGAAATTAGAATTATTATTAATCTTAAATAAAATGTTGGGTATAGTAAATAGGTGGACTATTTGGATACAGCCATAGTTAAGTTATTTTCAATTAAACCAATTTACCCAGGCTTCTTCTACAATATTGTTACAAAATTAGATAAAATAAATAGGCAGGTTAGTATATAATTTTTTTTTCGCTTTATAGGGTGTGACTGAGATCGTGTCTACAGCTGTTGCTGTGAAGGAAGCCGGAAGACTGAGAAACTTTCTTGTGAACGATGATGTGACAAAATCTGAAATTATTTGGTGCTTGAATTCTATAATGTCACATACTTCAATGCGGGCAGCTGAAAAAAGTGTTAATCTCTTTAAATTAATGTTTCCAGACAGTACAATTGCAAACAAAATACAATTAGGAAGGGCTAAAATTGGTTACACAATCTTGTATGGTTTGGCCCCATACTTTCATGAAGACCTTGTAAAGATGTGCTTAGAGTGTCCAGAAATAGTGATTGGATTTGACGAGTCTCTAAACAAGGTTGCCCAAAAGGGTCAAATGGACATTATGGTACGCTTTTGGAATTTAAAAACAAATGAAGTCTCAACACGCTACTTCACATCGACCTTTCTCGGCCATGCGACAGCTGCTGACCTGTTAAAGGCTTTTTCAGATGCACTTCTAGAATTGAAAAATGTCAAGCTGTTACAGGTGTCAATGGATGGACCTAATGTCAATCAAAAGTTCATTCGAGAGCTAAAATCCACTACTGATCCAGATAGTCCTACAATGCTAGATATCGGAAGTTGTGGCCTCCATAGTCTCCATTGTGCTTTTAAAGCAGCAATAAATTCAACCAATTGGGGGCTTGTTGAATTTCTTCGGGCTCTGTATAATTTACTAAAAAATGTTCCTGCGCGTAGAGCAGATTATGTACATTATAGTGGCAGTGAACTCTATCCTAAAAAGTTCTGTGCAGTCAGGTGGTTGCAAAATATAGAAGTTGCTGAGCGAGCGGAAACTATTCTCCCCAATGTAGTCGCATATGTAAATGAATCCATTGCAGCAAAGAAAGCACCCAATTGTCGTAGCTTTCATATTATCTCAACGTCTGTGAAAGACAAGCTACTTGCACCTAAACTAGCTTTTTTTCAGTCCGTTGCAATCATGGTAGAACCATTCCTCATTCAATTTCAATCAGATGCTCCTCTTGCACCCTTCTTGTATGAGGCTTTAATTTCTCTTATGAAATCTCTAATGAAGAGATTTGTAAAAAGTGATAAGCTGGATTCTGCTAGGTCATTGCTTGAGTTAGGCATTTTCAACGAAACCAACCTTTTAAATGCAAAGTACGTGGATCTTGGATATGCAACCAGAGAGGCCATTAGAAAAACTAAAGGTGTATCAGAAAAGGAAATTCTGCTCTTTAGACAAGATTGTAAGACATGTCTACAGAAGCTATGTGCAAAGCTTCTTGAGCGTTCCCCTCTTAAATACAAACTAACCAAAGCCATATCGTTCTTGGACCCTGCAGTAGCTGTGCTCAAGTCAACACGTAGCGAGCGACTGAAGTCTACTTTGGAGATAGTGTTAGCAAATAATTGGATCACTGGTGTTGCAGCTGACCTTGTGGATCGCCAGTTCAATAGTGTGTGTAGCCAACCAGATTTTTTGGAAAAAATGAATGCTTTTTCAAAACAACATGATAGACTAGACACATTATGGATGAGTATTATTCCAAGTAATGATGACAACCAAAAGTTGGTATCATTTCTCAGATTAATTCTCATTCTTTCTCATGGGAATGCCAGTTTGGAAAGAGGTTTTTCGATAAATCGAGAATGTATTGTGGAAAATCTAAATGAAGCTTCTCTCATTGCACAAAGGCAGATTTATGATTCAGTTAAAGCAATTGGTGGGATAGAGAAGGTAGACATTACCAAGTCTTTGATACATTCTGTCCGCAATGCCCGTTCAAGATATAAGGATAGTTTAGAACAAAAAATGAAGGACAAGCAGAATGGAGAGAAACAAGAGGGAGATCGGAAACGGGCAGCGGTATTGCAAAAAGAACTCCAAGCTAAAAAACAGAAAATTTTGTCAGAGGCACAAAAACAAGCCGATATTTTACAAGAAGAAATAGAATCTTTGAAGAAGAAATAGATGCAATTTCACAAATCTGTTAGTTTTTACAAATTATCTACTGTAAGTGCACACTTAATTAAAAATTATTTTATTTTTTGTGTTTTGTTAAACAATGGTGACAAAGTTCTAGCTAATGACTTTCTGTTTTGTATTTGTTTGTTCTAATACAATATTTGCACAGCGTCACAAATAGTATCTAATACATTTAAAACTGAAAAACTTATTAAATTGTTTATTATGTTTATGCCTCATATTTTTTAAAGATAACCTAGGCCGAGGTAGCCTATTTGATTAATGTAATAATCACCATTCATCGAGGTGAACTGGGGGAAAGTTATTTTCACATTCTCTATTTGCCTGTTTTTATACAATATTTGCACAGCGTCACAAATAATATCTAAAACATTTAAAACTAAAAAACTTATTAAATTGTTATGTTTAAGCTTATATTTTTTTAAATATAGGCATTTGTGATTGATGTAATAAATGTAAAAATCGCCATTTATCTATATGAAGTGGGGGGAAAAAAAAGTCAGGGAAATTTGGACAAAAATTTCTGGAAAACCTGGAAAAGTCAGGGAATTTTATAATAGAAGTTCTGTAGCCACCCTGATGTTGTTAAATCGATATATCTCGCCACTGCTATTTAAAAATAAATGAACCTTGATAGTTGGCAAAATTATTTAAAAATAGATGAACCATGACAGTTGGCAAAGTTATTTAAAAATATATGAAGAATTACTATCGTATTTGTGTGTACAATATTTGAGCCACAATGGCTGCAAAATAAAATTATTTTTTCAGTGCATTCTATCGGCAATGTACACTTTTGGTAAAGTGAGCTTAAATATTTCTAGTGAAAATTTTGTTTCAGTATGTTGGTCAACATTTATTTTAATGTGAGAACAATAACTTGGGTATGCATATTAAATGGTAAACATTTATTTTATTGTGAGAACAATAATTTAGTGCGTGTATTAAATTCAGAACATTTATTCTATTGTGAGAACAATAATTTAGTGCGTGTATTAAATTCAGAACATTTATTCTATTGTGAGAACAATAATTTAGTGCATGTATTAAATTCGGAAGTGCTACATGACGGATCATGTTGAGAAAAGAGCGGGTTTTAGCCAGGGAATTCAGTGTGAACAACTTACCTTTTTTTTCCAAGCGATTTAATTTTGAGTATGAATAACTTACTTTTTTATTTCCAAGTGACATAATTTTAAGTGTAAATATTGTGAGTTTTTTCTATGAAAGTGATTTTATTTAAGTAACCTAATTTTAAGTGTAAGCACCTAACATTAAACAATTTCTATTTTCAAATGATTTAATACACTGATAATATTTAAGTGGGAATATTGTTTTTTTCTCTAAAAGTCTAGAAAATTTATGGTGCGGCCTATTTTTGGGCCAATACGGTATATATTGTTCTACCGGATGGTCTTAAGGTAGTGGTGGTGGGTCCCAGCTAGACGGTGGCTCAAACTTTTATGATGGAGGGGCTTATGGATCTGGAATCATCTGTTGTGTAGGGTTGTTGAGAAAAGTAATATTTGATATGGAGGTTTTTGGCAAATGTAAGATCATCTTTCACAAGGCCAAAATGGTCAAAGTTATAGTAAGGAGCGAATGCAAGGGCTTTTGACAGGATGTTGTCTTCATGTTCGGATAGCTTGTGTTGAGATAAGTTAAGAACTGCGCTGGTCAGTATCTTTCTTTTTGTTGGTTGTTTAGCGGGTCTAAATTTGCGGGGTAAAGTCGGCAGATGGTAGTGGGAATTTTCAATATGGATGCAAAGCTGGGCTTTTCCCCCATTAAAAGGGCTTTGATATGTTGAGTAGGCCTGGAGGCTATTGTTTTGTCTTGCTGTTGGATAAACCCTTTTTCTTTAAATCCAATCACCGTGTAGCTGGGGCCCACCACCACTACCTCAAGACCTTCCGGTAGAGCAATACATAAACTTTGTTGTACATAATGTCTCAAATCCAGATTTTCAAAACCAACTTGCAAGAAATAGCAATCTGACCAACCAAGAATGTCAAGCCCTTCGATAACTCCGTAACAACAAAGACGTCTTTATCTTACCTGCAGACAAAGGGTCAACTATCTGACACCCAAACTTACACCCCCTTAAATCAGTACCCTACCGATAATTATAACAAACAACTACAACAGATTATTCAACAAGAATCACAATATCAAGATCTCAATGAAAAGACTGTACAAAACTTAACACCCCAGAAACTAGCCACACTGCAGTTTTACCTACTTCCGAAGATCCATAAGGGAACATTCCCTCCTCCAGGCCGACCAATCGTATCAGGATGTGGCTCACCCACAGAACGCATATCAGCACTTGTGGGCTCACGCCTTCAGCCTCTGGTCAAGAATCTACCATCTTACATCAAATACACAAATCATTTTCTAGAACAACTTTACACACTGGCCACTCCTCTTCCACAGCACGCCATCTTGGTCTCAATTGATGTTACATCACTCTACACCAATATCCCTCATATCCACGGACTCGCAGCAATAGAGGAATAGTTTAAACACACGTCCTGCTGGCACCAGACCCACTACCGCATTCCTTATAAAACTAGCAAGTTTCATTTTGGAGAAAAATTACTTCATATTTCTGGACAAAATCTACCTACAAATTAAAGATACTGCAATGGGAACATCAACAGGAACAAACATCATCCCTCTGGTCACTACATACCACCCTGGACTCCACAAACTCAACAATCTCTTGGAAACAGGTTTCTCCATACTGCAATCCTCCACCACTACACAGCATATCTTCAAGGAGGCTCCAAAAGTAGCCTATAAACAACCAGCCAGTCTACGCAACTTACTTGTAAAACCCAAACTGCCAGACACCACTAACAAATATCAGGTTCATTTCCTTGTAACCGCACCTCCTGTAAAACCTGCACCATATATAGACCAACAAATCCACTCTTCAACAACATAACTAAAGTAAATTATCCTATAAAAGGCCACCATACTTGTGATTCTGAAAACATCATCTCCCAACTGGAATGCAACCAGTACTAAGCACAATGCATTGGTCTCACAACAGAATCACTAAGAAGGAGAATGAATGGTCATCGACATGACACGAAAATGAAAAATAAAGATAAGCCTGTAGCAGCACATGCTGAAACCTATAATCTGGACTTCAATCACGGTTACACAACCAAGGTGGTCAAGTCACTGAACAAAGAAATATGTAACCCTTCACAACTAAGGATATAGGAACTGGCCCATCAATATATTATCAAATCCAGACAAGGCCCTAACCTCAACCTTAGATAATTCCTCTCCTTCCTACTGCACACTTATTATTACATTCAATGTCACAATAATAATACAGTATATAACACAATTTTTAGTTTTTCTATCCATCTATTTATTCATAGTGCTGCCATCTATAGAGTGATATCATAACTGAAAAACAGTCAACCAATACTCTCAGTCTACTCTCCTGACCTGGTGAAGCTGTCTGTGACAGTGAAAGCTTGTCCTTAAAAATGTGTGTGTGTTTTTTTTACTGTTCTATTTAAACAATTTCTACTCCAGTATCACCAAGGTATGTGTGCTGGCTATCCCTCCTAATCCAAACCATGATTTAGCCTAGTGCTCTATTCTAAATAATATTATATAAAATATATCTCTATAAGAAAATCTCTTTTTGCTTTATGAGGTAATTTTATTATATTTGGAAGAAGGTATAATAAAGATTAATAGAAAAATATAAGTGAAAATGCCTTTCCCTGCAAAATTGGTAGACTCTTTTGCTCTTGATCAAAGAAATTCTCGTGTACTGATGTAATTAGTTAGTTTGTTTCAGAAAGTGCACCTTAAATACCTCAAATATTAATGTTAAGCGTTACAAAATTAATGGTCTGGGGTCTGGTTGCTAAATTTTCCTATATTTATTTTGGTGCTTATCCACCATTAAGCAGTATTAAAGCTCTAAAACAAATTCCAGCAAGTTTGTTCATATTCACAGCTACAGTGAAGATGGCTCAAAAGTACCCCCATATGGTTGCCGGCCTGGTGTGTCAGTCGTCCAACATCATCTCTGCCCCCGGCCTCATCCAGCTCACCCCCGGTGTTAAGATCAGTGACAACGCTGACTCCTTGGGGCAGTGTTACAACTCGCCAGAACACGCTGTGGTCACCCGCGGCGCAGACGTTGCAGTGGTGGGCCGAGGTGTGGTATGCGCCGACAATCCGGCGCTTGCTGCTCTAGAATACAGCAAGAAGCTGTGGTCTGCCTATCAACGCAGAGTAGCCACCGCAAAGTAGTATTATAAACTACGGTGCTAATAAAGGGACAGAGATGATATTTTCCAGTGCCTGGAATTGAAAATCTGTCCTAAAAAAATGTCAATATCTCCTTGGCTTCCAAAGTGCATGAAATATAACTTCTACTGCTATATTTACAAAGTAACCAAATAGTATTGAAATCTAGGGGTGTGCAAAGTAGGGCTGTGAAGTCGGTAAAAATGTACAGACTCCGATTTAGCACAAAATGACTAAAATTGGACATAAATGTATATTTAAACTTTAAACATTTTTACTGTTGATGCTTCGTAATTGTCAAATCCGGAATTTTAATCTTTAATCAAATTTGAAGTTGAATGGTATTTGAAGTCATATCTTTGCACGCCCCTATTAAAATTACATTCCAGTGTATTTCAAGCACAGCCATATAGTTAGTTAAGGAAGGCTACTATAAACTAATCATCGCAGTAACAATTTTTATAGAGTATATTTTGACTTTTCATAATTGAAAAAGTTGTTGTTTTTTTAACAGCTTAAGGACATTTTAATTGCTTAGTAGCCGACAAACCTTGTTGCTACAATTTTATTATTAGTTCCATGATAAAACCAAGCAATGTTAACCAATAACTGGTCATCCCAAAGTCCTTGGTTTAGTCTTGATGCCACTAGTAGTAGTACTGCCACCTCCTTTTATACATTTTACCGAGAGGCAATTCTCTCTTTTGTTATATATTTATTGATGCTACGATATAATATGATATGTACTAAAAGAAAACACTTTCTTTTATAGAATAAAATTGCTTTAATTTATTTAATGAATTCACACTTAAATAAATGGTAAATTAATTATCCGAGATATTTTTTCATTAAGTTGGTTCTATAATTATGTTTCATCAAACTACTAGGAAACTATCTCTAACAATCGATTTCTTCAAGAGGCGGCCATTAGTTCTTTCTCCATTGGAAGCAATGTAAAGTGTGAACTGTGTTCTTCTTTTTATTGTAAAAGCCATATTGTGTTGTCCCTTTTATATGTTTCTATCCACCTTTCCTGTACCTGTCTTCCAAACATGTAATACAAACTACCTCAAAATACCGCAAAGATTTTCCTCAAAGATGTGTATATTATCTCTAAAAAAAAGTGATATGCTTTTAATGTGTCCTACTTTTCTTACTTCCCCATAAAAATGTCCTACTTTTTGACACCCAAAATATGTTGTGAGGCCTGTAAATAGTGCTACTATTGGCAATAATTTTTATATGTATGTTAAATTTTGTATCTATAGTGTAATTACTATAAACTATTTTCATACATTCTGCAACTGTCAGTTTTGAGAGCAATTTTTACAGATAGCAGAAAGTGTTCAATTGAGAGGAGGAAGATGGAGGCATTTTATTAAACTGACCTAGCCATAGGCTGGAAACGATTATGATGATGATTGTGATGTGATGTACTACAATATACTATAGAGTATAGATGCATACCATTAGTGATATTTTGTTATTGCAATTGTGTTTTAACGATGAAAATAACTAAAAATGGGTTGAAACTTTTATTTCTCAAATCCAAATCTTTAATTCTTTCAATTCCAAATTCTCAAATCTTTATAAAAATTTACAATTTTTATCAATCATTCAATCAATATCTAACTATTAAATATTAGAGGGGAAAAAAAATCTGTTTTAAAGTGAGGGCTTGGTGCCACTGACAAAATGACATTTTGTCTGTAATTTCTATTATGTCATAAACAAAGAGAACACTTTTCATAGTAAATTAATTATATTAATACAATTTTGTCCTCTCTGTGATTTTGTTACTCAACTACACAGTATATATAATTCCTTTATCAATTGCTTAAAATACTTGTATCAAGATAAGATCTTATAAATCATATTGAGATGATTTTTTTGAATTTTTACGATTTTTTTTAACACTATAGGATTCAAAGATTTGAGCATCCCATTTCTAAAAATAACCCATTGTGTTCATCTAATTGTAATGATTTTTTGAAAAGCAGAATAAAGAACAAAATTATTATTTTCTCTAGCCAAACTGATTCAAACTGCAAGGTAGTATTTTATTCTTATTACCAATTACAGTACATATGAAACCCTAATGCTACTAATTTTTTTTCTTTTTTTTTTT